>JAHBMJ010001606.1:17385-28619 GCA_018398765.1 Chromera velia
CGGTCTTCCGGTTCGTTAAAGTCTCTGTCGTCCCATAGGTCTCTTTTCTCGGGGGGGGGGGAAGGGGGTCGGAGGGGGAGAGGGTCTGAGTTTTGTCTGGGGACGCTCGCTTTGTCAAATCTCCATCTCCTGGGTGGTGGTGGGGTTAGGGGGGTCCTGGTGAGTTGTGAGGAGGGCGTGACGGTGCCTATGTGAAAACGTTCTGGTATGTGGTTGGGGGATGTGGGGGGCCGCGGTTGGGGTTGGGTGTGGGTGTGTCTTTGGATGGGTGTGAGGGAACCTTCCCCCGTCTGCCCGGGGGAGGGTCCGGCCTTGGGTTGGCCCCCCTCCCCCGCCGCATAACAATCCCCCAGAGGCACACGCACCCCCCCCTCCTGCTTGCGGGGGGAGGAAAGGCCGGCCGCCGTGTCACAGGCGTTTGGGCCCCCCTCCCCCCCAGCCGTGTCACAGGCGTTTAGTTATTCGCTTGGCCGACATGCAGTCGTTTTATCTAGCGTTTGATCGAAAGACTAGTCGAAAAAGCTTTTTAACATTACATGTTATTAATATTTATTGTTTCTAGGGTATTATAAATAGAGTATGATATTTTATCTAGTACTTTATATGAGAGCCATGTGAGACTAAACTTCTAGGTCATATACTCCAGCATATAGTATGTGCCATATACTGAATGCATAACATTGCATTGATGAATTAAGCTTAAGATTTGATCTAGGATTTAATACATGCGAATAAGATTGAAGAGATCAGAAAAGAATTCAAAAGATCAACAGGCATGGGATAGAATCCGATGGCCGACTGAGGATTACTCAGAGTAGGACATCGAGATCGAGATCGAGACTAGGATCGAGATCGAGATCGAGATCGAGATCGAGATCGAGATCGAGATCGAGAGAGAGAGAGAGAGAGAGAGAGAGAGAGAGAGAGGCAGATGCAGAGACAGAGCGAGAGAGAGAGCGTGTCTCTCAACGGCACAAATGGATTCATATCGATCAAACAGCTGTGTACAAACAGTGACACATTGTTCCCCCATCCATCCACCCATCCATGATACATACACACATACAAAGATACATGAAAATCCTCCAGTGTGTCAACAAAGTCTATCTATGTGAAGAAATTGTTTGACAGATCGAAAGAAGGAATAAGTGTTCGTCCCACCTAAATTCCCTTGAAGATGTTCAGTCGGCAAACTCAAAACCTCTGTCTGACATTCCTCCAAACGAACAGACGATGCAGACTGCCCGTCAAACGCACATGCATGATGCCTCCACACTTCACGACAATAAATTAAATGCGATCGTGACATCATCCAATGCCCGGCACTCAAACCATGTCATTAACATGATGCGTGAATTGTTTTGAATTCAACTTACCAAAACTCCGTCACACAACAAGAATTAAATACACGCGAGGTACGGCCTCAGCACTGTACGTTTTCTTCCGTCTCGCAAACTGTCAATGTCTCCTCCTCCCCCCCCCTCCTCTTCCGTTGTCGATCATGGGAGGGGAGTCTGGTTCCTCTACTGTGTCCTGGGCCTGCCCCCATACGATGATCGAAATGCGCCCCTTTCCGTGTTGCTCGTCTGCTGGAAGCGCATTAATACCGTGCTTCCATTTAATGTTCACGTCCCTCCCAAAGGAGAAGACCATACCGTTCGATTGGGGAAAATAAGTCCGAAGACCTGTGTCAGCGTGCAAAAAGGCCAATTCTCGAGTCGCACCAAAACTCACACCCACTGTGATATTCTGCTTTCGCGCGCGGTCGCGATTGAAAGCAGCAGAATCATGATGGAACGGTTTCCAATCGGAAGCGTCCCTGTACCAATTGAACCTGATACCCTGTGACCCCTCTTTCATGTTGAAATATTTCGTGATCTTCCCCATCACCTCCTGGAATGTCTGGCTTTTCTCTGGAGCCTTCGAGATCAAATGACACCCTTCGTGCCAGGGGATCCAATCGGCATTCTTCTCTTTCGACTGCTGCAGGTGTCTGATCTCCTCAATTAACTTGTAGTACAAACTCCAGTCATCTTCATCGCACACCAACTCAGGCACAATCACAACGTCATCGTGCTTCAACAGCTTCCCGTACTCCTGCTTTTTGGGACCGACCAAAACCCTCATTTCCGGTCTAACAAGGGTGCTCTCTGGCACAAAAGATTCCGTATTCCGCCCCTTTCCCTTCGAGTTGCCTGCAGCCACCTTGACACCGTTGACCACTCTGGGGTCGTCATCAAGGAACTCAAGGCACTCATCCGCTGGAACATCCCGGCCAGGTTGGAGGTCTGAGGGTTTGAAATTTCTCCCTTCGTCTAACCCCCTCGGTCTACGGTCTCGGTCTCTGTGTAGAAGAGACCGTGATCCGTCGCGTCGCTTTGTGGATTCGAAACGCGAATGCAATGAAGGCCTTTGATGCCCTCTGTTGTCATGCCGTCTCCTTTCGAATCGGTCTCCTTCAAATTCTCTTCTCCGCGGCCGCTCCGGCCTTCGCCCCCCCTCTCTCCAACGAGGCGGTTCTCGTACACTCGTCAGAGAAGGTTGCCAAGCAAGCAGAGGAGAGGCGGAGGAAGAGGCGAAAGACACGGGGCAGAAAACAGAAAAAAGAAAAACAACCGCACGCATTCTCAAAACGAGACGGCGAGAGAACAAAAAGCACGCAAGTTTTTTCACAAGCTGTTCGCCCAACAGAATTCAAAAACGTATGGTTTCTTTCGGTTGGCGCATGGATGTGTGTGCCAGGGACCTACACACAAGACTGCATGTGCAGTGTCAACCGTCAGCATCCGAGCCTCAAATTTCCTTTGTGCCGGCAACACTGACTGCATGGTCGAAAAATGGCATGCAGTCGAAGGCGCGTGTAGACGGCATGCATGTGAGGCGGCGCGGCCGAGAGTAGCCGTGAGCCGCCGCTTGGCGCGCCGCGTATGCGTACGTACGCGTATATATGTTGATCGATCGATCGACTCTCGGGCCCGCGGCCCAAAATCGTGCGCACCGATACGTACTAGGCCGGTCGTACAGTGTAAGGAAGTCTCTCTATATATGCATGACCGTTCGATCGGTGCGGTTGTGTGGTTATTACGGTATTTCAGTCATCCAGTCTCACCAGTCATACAAAGTGACACAAAAGTGCAGTGCCTGAGGTTACGCTGTATCAGAAGACGCAGAGACAAAGGCGTTTCCTCACGTACACGCTTTTCACTTCAGTTGTTTGACCTTTTTTCGTGGACCACCGTCAGAGCAGTACGAAGTATTAATATCCCTTGCAAGTGCACCTACCCACTGTCAGCATGTCTTCGTCATCGTCCTCGAAGGGCGTCAAGCTGTTGGCGCACGAGAGGGCGCTTCTTGATGAAGGCCAACTTTCAAACGTCACGCACCAAGGGGCCTCTTCCGTCTGGCTCCACGCTGAGTCTTCCTCTTCTTCCGAGGTACCGGAGACGCACACACGGGTGTACAGGCCGATGGGGGACGAGGAGCTTGGTTTTCTGCTTCAGCATGGTCAGCTGCCTCCCACACAACCTTACCAGGCCATCATAGAGGGAGACAACGGACGGGTATACGCAGAGAAATACTTGAATGGGAAGAAGTGGGTAGACACCCACCCAACCACAGTAGTCGAATTTGTTGTACCCAAGCAGATGGTGGCTGACCTCTTCAAAAACCAAAGCAAGGCAGAGGACGGTGCAGTCTCTACAGGCTTGGGCCACAAAGCGGGAGGGGGGCTGGGGGTTTTCAACAGGGCTCTTCAAGAGAGTGGGCGATGGAGGATCGTGAAGGTCAAACGACAAGCGAAAACAAAGGGAAAGTGACAATAATTGCATGTATATATGTGTATACGCAATTCCTCGCCGCAGTACCATGCCGACCTGCTTACTTTTATCCTATCGCTCTGCACAACTGTCTCCCGTCTGTGCACCGACTCGATGTCCATTTGCGTCCTTCTCAAATGTTCTCGAGGTCCCCCTCTGTGTTTCTGTTGTCTGTCTTTCTCTGACTCGAGATCTTTTTCGCTCTCTGCCTGCTTTCCTGCTGCATACATACATGCATGCCTGCCGGTCTGCCGGCTTGCCTGTGTTCTGTCTGTCTGCCCGCTTGGCTGTCTCTCGGTCTGTCTATTGGTCTCAAGACAAGGAAAAGAGAAGGGAAAGGGAAAAGAAAGCCCACATTCACACTCGCAGTAAGTGAGACAGGAAGGAAAAGGAAATGACAAAAAAGAGCAATTTCGTCTCTTTAGAAATGAAAGGCAAGAGAAGAACAAACATGCAACCTGTCTGGAATCGGAAAAAGGGCCCAGCTCTTCCTGTTCTGGCTGCCCGCTTTGTTTGGCTGGTCGATTTGGTCGTTCTGTCCTGGGTCGTCGACAAGTTTCCTTCTGGTAGACGCTCTAATTCTATTATTTTTCTATTATTTCTCTGATCTTTTCGTGCGCGTCGATGTCGTCCGCTTGTCTGTTTGTCGTCTGTCTAGCTGTCTGTCTGTTTGTCTATCTATCTGTGCAGCTGTGTGTCTCTGTCTCTTTCTCTGCATGTTGTTGGGCCGGCACATAGCTCGTTTGTATGCCGAACTTATTGTGTTCGTTCGTGCGTCGATCCATTTGTTCGTTTGCTTGCTGATTTCTATCTCTCCCTCCCTGCCTGCCTACCCCCCCCGATGCGTGCAAGCGTGCGTCACACGGTGGCGTGCGCACGCGCGCGTGTGTGTGTATATGTGTGTGAAGTGTCATTGTCCGTATTTCTCTTTGAAAGGTTAAAAAAGATCCCCCAAGACTACCACCTGCGGGCTGCCTTTTAACACAACATTTAAAAACCTGATTTTTATTTATGCAAGATTTTTGTTTTTCTTTTGTTATATTGATTTTTCTTCAACCTATAGATACGTTGGGCTTGAAAGCAGCGCTTCTATGTGATATTTAAACCTAGCACTTATATATAATTAAATAATCGTGTACTTGATAATACTTAATGAAATATTTGAGAAGATTTAGCCAGTAATTACTTTTATTTAGGCATTTCAATACATTTCAAACTTGCCCTAGGCGTGGTCTTTAGTTAGTTTAGTTCTTTAGTTAGTTCATATTTCGCCATAAAACTAAACTAATTAACTAAATTGTGAACTAAACTAGTTATAAATTGCAATGTGTGTTAAACTGTAAAAGGTTTCAAGTTGATCATGCATTTAATGTCTATAGCCTGATGATTCTCTAAGTTATTCTGAGTCCAACTGAAACACTAGCTTAAGGAGCAATTTACTCCTTCCCCATAAAGGTGCATAAGGGGTACAAATGTTAGTCAAATCGTAAGGTCAAATTTGTTTAGTTAGTTCAGTTAGTTAGTTAGTTAGTTCTCCATGGGGTCATAAACTAAACTAACTACCTAAAGACTACGCCTAGTGCGGGCCAGTACGTCAATTAAATTAAAGTGAGAACAACATAAAAAATTAATGTAAAAAGTAGCAAAAGGTTAATTATCATTAATTGTTGTTTGACTACTGTAGCTATGAAACGGTTTTCCTCTGACCAGCAGTTACGTTTGTTTGGGTATGCACTTCAAACTTGTAGGCCAGTTAAATTTATTGTTAAAAAGGAGAACCAGATAAGAAATCAATGCAAAAAGTTGTTGTTTCGCCACTGTGATTATGAAACGGTTTTCCTCTGGTCATGCAGCAGTTACGTTTGTTTTGACACTTTAAACTTGCGGGTATACTTGCGGCCCCGGTTGCGGGCCAGTTAAAAGCGAGAACCAGACAAAAAAACAATGCAAAAAGTTGTTGTTTGGCCACTGTAATCATGAAACGGTTGGGTCCATAGATGCATATGGTCTCAATGAGAGTTAATTTCTAGTCAGCGTTTCAAATCGTAGCAGCATTGAATTCCAATGTTGCAACTTGCAACATTCTTGCAAGTTGCAACACGCGTCTTGCAACTACTTGCAACATGCATGCAGCCGCGCGTCGGGCTGTCGCGATTGCTGTGGCCGTGCTACATCGTCTGACCGATCAGGGGCGCGCAGCTAGAGATTCAGCTATATACGATCTCGCTGATGGACAGACATCTCTTCAACTGATCTGAATTTCGATCGCGTGCACTGCCAGTCTTCTGCCTGATTGGACCAGGAAGGGATCCTGACGAGACACTCGGAGACAGCGAAGGATAGATCCGATCGCGAGTTTGCACCGAATGGCTGTCTTGGCATCGATGCCGCAAAGATTGATCGAGGGTTGAAGCTGCAAATTGACTTTGCTATCGATAACAGATCGGACTGCCATAAATAACTGAATTGGGCTCTCTGCACAGAATTCGCGTGGGTGCAGCTCGGTTCGAACTCTTGAGTTTGTGCACTTTCTCAGTCTGTAGACGGAGTACTTCGCTTTGCGCAGTCGCTGCTACTCTCCTGTTGGAGTGGCAGCTCAACCATAGCGGCGTGTCTTTGCTGTCACTCGACATTGTATCCCCCCAAAATTACTATCTCTTCATTCACGGAGGCCCGACATGTCCGTCGCTCTTTGCACTTCGGCAGCAGTCGCGGGTGTGTTCTACCCTTGGCTGCAGATCAACCCTCAGACAACAGCTTCGGTTGACGGCATCAATCTGAAGGCATACAGACGTAAAATCAGGAACGCGATCGTGGTGCCGGATTGGTTCGAAGGGAAACCGTCAGACCCAGATTGGCTGAAGGACCTTTTGCTGCAGCAGGCAGGATGGCAAGAGCCTTTTCTCTTTTTTGACACCAGTCAATCAGAGAGCGTATCCCGAGAACCAAACACGGCCGACCTATACGTCTACTACGACTCCTCTGAGAAGTCCGAAGATGCAGTCCTGAATGTGGCAGCCAGCAGGGCTTTTGGATTCACCGTCAAGGGGCCCGTTCTCGTTGGTAGAGTGCCTCCAACCGATCGAAGAAGCGGTTCAACTACCCCTTCTAAAAGGCCGGATGTTACTGTCAAGGAGCTCTTTGACACGTTGTTGTTTTACGATAGTGGGTTTCACTTCAACGGTGGCACCTCCATCATCCTCCCCCCTCCAGACGGTAGAGACGTAGGAGATCGAAAGTCAACTTCCAAAAAGAAGCAAAAGAAGCCAAAAACGAAAGAAAAGAAACCACCAGAGAAACCAGCCTTCTGTTTCCGCGACGGTTTCGAAAAAGGCAAACTCCGCTTACACACCTCCCCTGTCATCCCTGACAACACTTACGAGTGGCTCCAGTTGAATCCTGTCAAGAGCAGCAAGCTTGACAAGCTGAGGGAGTCTCTGGTAGTGCCTGACTGGTTCAATACGACGAGGCATCGATTTTGCGGTTGTTGAAGCAGGCGGGGTGGGGGCATCCGGAGTCGTTTTCGTGTTTCAATGAAAGTGTGTCCCGAAACGAATCTGAAGTGTCTGCTGATGAACTCAGAGGCCTGGTTATATATTTCGACGCAGGAGACAACTCCTCATCTCTCAACGTCGCCGCGACGAAAGCGTTCCACGAGTGCGGGAGGAATATGGATCGTGATTGTGAGGGGGCGAAGTGCAGTTTCTTCAGACAGAGACTGGTCAAAGGACCCGTTCTTATCCGACAGGCAATGAGAAAGCACCACCAAGAGCAGAGTGTCACAGCCTCGAACACGTCTGCCCCTCCGAGAATCAAAGTTGAGGCGCTCGCTGTTCACATTCGGGGGCTCATGGAGCGGCGTCGGTTGGAGCGGATGTGGATGAAGAGGATTCGGTCTGCTTGGCCTCTCGAAGAAAAGGTCAGTACAGTAAGGTCGTTTGAACCGAAGATGTCGCTTTGTTGCACGGACATGCCTCTGCCTCATTCCAGCCCATCGAAACCACGCATGCCCACTTTTTGGGTTGAGGTGCGAGGAAGGACTGTACACCTTTCAAGCATTGTCCACCTATCGCCCTTGCTTGAGTTTCAAGCCAGTCACCCCGGGCTGGATGGACACCAAGACGTCATGCACGTGCCGTCCCTCCCTTCCTGCCCCTTAATTCTTTTTTGGGAGATAGAGCTGACGCCTGTACTGTTCGCGAGAGATAGAGAGAGCAGTGGGTTTCAAACGATTTCTAACGTCGCTCTATCAAGTAGATCGTGAAAAAAAGACAGTGTTTCCGCTCTCCTTTGCTTGCAGATGGAATTTGTCATGAACGGGTTCCTCGCAAGATCGCAAAGCATGGTCCCCGGGAACTACTTTGAAAGTTGGGTGAGTCAAAAACGTCCATTCTAAAGTTGCACGGCAAGTCAATCTAGAGTGACAGACAGACAGAATGGATTTTGTGACCAAGTTGACATTGGGAGTCGGAACTGAAAGATTGGAATCTGGCAGATGTTCTGTAACCTAGTTGACCTTGTTTGTATTTCATGTGGCAAAAAAGCAAATCGAGGAAAGAGGACGAGGAGCGTACAAATGCAAGGCTTTCCCATCTCAGATAAGAGCCGACTGCTGTAGGATTCAATCAGCCGGCCTGATTCTTTTCTTCCGCATGTAGACTGCAACAAATTCCGTCGCCTGTGTTTTCTTTGCGCTGTCTTGGACGGAAGCAGACCGACCAACAGACAGACACTTACACACACACACATACACACACACACACACACGCAGACAGACAAAGAGGAGTGGACAGTCGATCGAGAAGAGGAAATCATCGTTGAAGCTGTTCTTTGATCTTGTGTATGCAGAAACAACGCGCGCACGGAGCCTTCTGCGACATGAAGCTGTTTGTGCTCCCACTCGGCCTGATACAAGAAGAAGGAGGTGAACTTTCCGTACGACTCCAACTCTTTCCGACATCAGAGAAGGAGCACTCGACGAGCCGTGTACGTCTGAAAATTCAAGCTGAAATCGTCAACTTCCTAAACCCTAGGTCGGTCAGTAAATGATGAAACCCCTGTCTGTGTCAGTCAGTCCTTCCGTCCGTCCGTCCCGGGACCGTCTCTTTCTTCCGTCAGGCCCATGCGTGAATGCAGAAAGTGAAATAAATAATCAGTGTTCACGAATGACTGCAGTGAAACGGAAAGAGAAGAAAAGAAGCCGTAGAGTCTGTCTGTCTCTTTGTCTGTCTCCCTTGTTGATCGATCTCTGCACCTATCTGACAAGCTGCTTGTCGGTCCTTCCGCGCCCACAGTTGCCCATCCGTTTGTCTGCCTGTCTGTCTGTCCATCCTTCTATGCATCGGGCTCTCTTCCCGTGTCGGACTGTCCGGGGGTCCGCTGGAAACGAGCGAATGATGTCTTTCTCTGTGTGTGAGAAAGAAGGAAACGGATTGTACTTGTTTTGGCAGATTGGCAATGCTCGATTACAACGAGTAGGCTAGCCCATCAAGAGCACCCGCTGAAGAGAAATCCTCACATATCTCACACAAGTCGGCAAGCGAGCTGTGAATGTGCGAGCGGGTCCCGGCCAGTCAAGTCATTTTCGCCCTCCGTGTCTTTATCCATCCAATCTGTCTGTCTTGCAGAGATTCCATTGTGACAGAGCGTTATCTCGGCACGGTCACACCATTGGACCCTAAAACAGACTGGATAGGTTTCTCTTACTTGATCCCGATGAAAGCGGTGAGTCTTCGAGGAAGGAAGGTGTGTTTTGCCTACGTCTGGAAGGGAGTGGGAGTGGGGGTGGCGGTGGGGAAGGGTCTTGAAAGAGGGCGGGGGAGTGCCAAAGCTTGAAAGACTCGATTGAATCACGTGTGATGCCTGCGTGGGGACTTATAGTGTTTTTTCATGGCCGGAGAGCCGGTGCGTCGTTTTTCTTTTCATGTTTGATTTTTCGGATCTTTCCGCTATCGGTACCATTTCGAGCATCTGTGTCGATCATCCGGTTGCATGCATCTGACGCGTGTGCACGCCCCTGCATGTATTGTTGCATCATCCTTCTGGCTTTGTTTTAAATTTGTGTTCGCGCAGATGACTCCATTGACCGGATTTGTGGGACCAGGGGACCGATTGCACGTCAAGGCGCGGGTTTCTCTTTTGTCGCCTCTGTTCGAGATTCTTAGACCTCGGGTGGAACACCCTGACTCACACAGAGTTCCTGAAGGCGGGGTTGGCAACAAGGTCATACACGCCTCTTTGCTTAAGCTTGTGGCTGCGTTGTGTGTGGTGGTGAATCGGGTATTCTCTGCGCTTGTCATTGTCGCCGCTGTACTCTTTCTCCTTTCCGTGAAGCGCACACGTCAGGGGGCGCTGAGATGGAGGCCACATTTTGGGAGAAAGAAGAAGTTTAACTTCAGAAAGGAGTACGCGCGTGCTCTCAAAAAGAAAGAAAGGCGGCAGCACAAAGGGCAGCCAAAGCAGCGAGAGAGGAAGAAGTCGAAGAAGAAGAAAAGGAAGATCTCGGATTTCTTCATAAACAGAAAAGGGACTCCAGCCTGGACAGATGGACAACTGCCAAGACCTCCTTCAAGGACTCTGACTCTACCGCCTCTGTCTCAGAGGGAGACACCCTCGCTGGGACGGAAGGAGAACAGGTGGAGGTAGAGAAGGAAGAAGACAAGATGGAGGAGAGTGAGGAGTCCCACACAGAGGTTGGAAATTCCTGGGTCTGCACCCTTCTATTCTGCTGCTGTTGTTCTAGAAGGGGAAAGAAGGAGTTGATGGTGTCCTCGGAAAGCAAGAAGCCTCCCCAGCAGTGTGCAGCGTGTGGTGTTTTGGAAGGAGATGGTGTTAAAAGTTCGGAGCGTTTTGCCAGGTGCTCTCGGTGCAAGAAGCCCAAATACTGCTCGAGGGAGTGCCAGAAGCGCCACTGGAAGAGGGGGCACAAGGAGGAGTGTGTTGACAGTAGGGAAGACTGAGGAGGACGGGGAAGGGAGGGATTCCTGCTCTAGCTTACGAAGCACAAATTGAATGTGATTTTTCCGCCTTGTGCTTGCATTTAGGTGTGAAGCCGACTTGTTATACGCGAGTGTCTGCCTGTCGTGCCACTGTCCGGTCGTCTCCTTTCGTTGCCATAAGAAGGGACAAATATGATTTGAGACTGAATAAAAAGTAAATCGGGCTTGGATCGGCTTGGTTGAATTTTTGGTTGGCAATGGTTGCATGTATTGTGCACGACTATGTGTAATGTACAAACAGTAGTGAATTGAAACAACTTGAACTCTGAACAACAAACAGCAAGGCGTACAACGTTAAACTCTAGGTGAAACTGTATATACTATGATGATGATGATGATGACTATCATAAAACATTGTTAAACTACCGTATGTTCAATAAATAGAGTTTGAAAAAATTTCAAAAAAATCTCACATGTTCAA
>JAHBMJ010001607.1:9608-28190 GCA_018398765.1 Chromera velia
GGGGGGGAGGGGCAGGGTCGATAGTGACTGTCCTTCGATTTGGTCGGAAGCTGGCGTGTGAAATGACTTGGTGGGGAGAAAACGGCAAGAAAGAGAGAGGACTCTTGTTGCACGTCTCTTGTCTTTTTTGCATGTAGACGTCTTCCTTGTCTCTGTGTGTTTCTCGATCCTCCTAGCTTTGTCTCTTCTGTCCTTACACGAATGTGTTTCTTTATTCTGGCTGGCTTTCTGCTTCATGTGTCTCTCCTTGTTTCGAGGCAGTGGGCGTTGAATTAGCCGTCGGGCCTGTATCTTTCTGTTCAGTTCCGTCCTTGCAAGATCGATTGTGGGTCGGTCTAATTGTCCTTCCTATTCGAGTGTTTTTCGATTCTGCCTTTCTATCTATCTCTGTTTCGTCATTTATTCTCTTATCTTACGTCCTACATTAGACCAACAAACAGAGAGCCCTCCTGGTCTGGGTCTTCTTTTCCGCCTCGAAAGGTCGCTCTTTCGAACCGCGCAACTTTCGAGCCGTGCGGCCTTTTCTTCTTCCCTCTCGTTTCTCTGGGCATGCTGGCTCGATCGCATGGTGCGTGCCGCTGGAGATCTCTCCTTGCGCTGCTGCGGTCATCTGGTTTCCGTCAGCAGCTCCAGGTGACCCGGCAACGGGCTGACTGACTGATAAGACCAGACTAAGCTCTTCTTCTCAGAGGAGCCCCGGGGCATGATCCATCCATCTTTCTTTCTTTCTTTCTTTCTTTCTTTCTTTCTTTCTTTCGTCTCGGCCTTCTTCTGTTTTTCATTCACGCCGTTTTTCTCTTCTCTCTCTTTGTATCGATCAGTCAGCTACCTCACCCTCCTTGTCTTTGTTTGTCTGCCTCGCCTGCCTGCCGGACTGCCGGACTGCCTTGCTTAGCACAGCCATGACCTCGTTGAGGGCAGTGAGTAGAGAGAAGAGACTGCTGCCTCATGGTGAATTGCTTGCAAGAAGCAAAAAAAAAGAGAGAAAAAAAGAAAGAAAGAATTAGGAAAACCGGGGAGGGAGTTGGAGGGGGCACTGAGGAAAAAGGAAGGTTTGAGAGCGTCGCGACGTCTCCGGCTAATTGAAAGACAGAAAGAAGGGAAAAAACTAATCGCGAAGAAAAGAATTTACGGATGGGTTGCGAGAAAAAAAAAGATAAGGGAAGCCTTAGGAGTTTGCAACCCTTCTTCGTTTCTTTCAACCGTCCGTCAATTCCTCTCTCCTCGCGTCCCCTGTCGATTCGTTGCATCAAATGAGACTTGCCTGCTGATCGCTTCAATTGAATTCATCTGCCATTCATTCGCTTCATTCTCTCTCTCTCTCTCTCTCTCTCTCTCTCTCTCTCCCCTTGTGTCTTTTTCCGTTTCTTTCTTTCTTGATTGATTGACCTGCTGCTTCATTTTTTCCCCTTTCTCTTTCTGTCTGTCTGCCTGAAAACCAGGTGCCAAAAACAGAGGGTCTAGGATTTGGGTATGGGGTATGAGAAAGAGGGGGAAGGAAGAGGCACAAGGATGTGTTGTAGTGGATGATTAGCATCTAGTTCTAAGGGTTTATAGACCCTTAACCTTGTCTGTCTGCCAGCCTCTCTCTCTTGCTGTTTGTGCCTGCCTCTTTCAATGCGTCCGGTTCCTTTACTCTCTTTTCTCCGTGTCTGCTCTCTTTCTTTCCTGCCCTTTCTCTTCTTTGTTTTCTCTATCCCTCTCTCTTCTCCGCGTTTAGCTCTCACCTCTTCCTGTTGACTTTACCTCTCTTCTCTTCTCCGTCTGTCAAATCCAAAATAGATTTACGGACGCAGCTCGACTGAAGGAACTGCGATCGAAGGAAGGAAAGATGTCTGTCTGCCCATCTGGCGGACACCCGGCACCTGGTCCTTGTGCATGTTCGGGCGGCTTTTTTCCTTGGCCGTCCCTCAATTCTTCCCTCCTTCCTTCCTTCCTTCCAATGTCCTCTTTTGTCTTCTTCTGTTCTGATCTGACCCTTCGACCCTTGCATGAGTCCCTCTTGAGTTGATTTCCTCGGCCGGCCATCTAAGGGACTGCATGGGTGGATCGCTCTTCCTTCCTGACCTTCTTTCTTCTTCCCCCCCTTTTTTCCTCCCTTCGTCTATGCCTGCACGCACACGTTTGCAAGGTGTCATGTACTCATCCCCGAGTTCCTAGATGAGAGCTAGGCCGAGCGAGTGAGTGCATGCAGTGACCGGGATCGATCAGACGAGCACAAGAACAAAAAAGAAAAAGAGACTAAGCAGGGCTGAAGGGAGGGAAAAGTTGAGAAGAGAGGTGTCAGGAGACGATCGAAAGACCGATTGACGAAGAGAAGCAGGAAGGAAGTGAGGGCGAAACGAGGAGAAGCAAGAAGGAAGGAAGTGCGTGCTAGAGCGAAATGAAGGGGATGACAGAGACGGAAGACAGAGACAGGTACGACAAGAAAGGAAGAAAAAACGTACGGAAGGAAGGAAAAGTCCGAAATCTGTCATTCTCACCTAAGACCACCGATTGCTACGGGCGCTCACGCCCTTCTCTGTCATGTTTTACCGTTTTGAGAAAGGCACGACGATCGAGTGTTTTTTGGGAGCAAGACATCAGATTCAATCAATCAGACACCGAGATTGTGGCACAGATGAAAAAAAGAAAGCGAGGAGTCCATCACCACCCTTTTCTTCTCTTGCTCAAAGAATGCGTTGGGTGGTATGAGTGCGCTGAAATTTCCTCACCAGAATAAATCATGGACGGAAGCTGAAAGAGAAATACATGGTGAGAATGAAGACAGTGAGAGATGGAGACACACACACACACACACACACACACACAGAGAGAGAGAGAGAGAGAGAGAGAGAGAGGGAGAGAGCAAGTGCGTGCGGTCGAGGCTGGAGACGGCAACGAGATAGACTTTTCAATTTCAAATTCATTGATCGATCGTTGCGAGTTGCGAGTTGTGCAGGTTTCAGTGATTGATGTACGTCATGTTTGATCGTTTCAGACGACGAACCGAACGAATGTTTACCCAGGTCGGACTCGATCAGGGTCAGGCAGGACAGGAAGCAGCAGAGAGAGAGAGAAGGGCATGCAATGCAGATGAGAGAGAGAAGCGGCGGCCAGAGAGGAGAGGAAATTCGAAGCGAACGCAGTGCATGATGCAGGTCCATCCATTATCGGCCAATTAAGTGAAAAGACCTGTCAGGCCGGCATCTGCAAGGTGAGACACATCGTGCACGCGGGGCCGTCGCGGGCGATGAAAAAAGAACGACATTGTCTCACAAAGAAAATGGGGCACATGTGTTGGTCGATACGAAATGAAAATTGGTTTCGCAAAAGGTTATTCCATTCGTCCCAAGCTGTCTGTTCTGTATTGAAGAAACAGTACGTCTCCTTTGTCATGCTCTGCCAAACATCGTCCTACATATCGTCCACGTGCATGCCTCTTGTAGTGCCTCTTGCTGGCCGGAAAGGTTGAAATACCACTCCACGCTCGGCTTCATGCCTTGCTTGTCTGGAACGTGGCCCTTTGGTGGGTCTTGCATGGAAATTTACTGGCAGGCCTTTTCAAATTGACGTTGAAATTCTATTGCATAATCATGTAGACTTTCGCAGTAATATCATCATCTGCCTAGTCACCTACGATTTTTCTAGGATTTTCAAAATAAATGTGTACTTTCTGAAACGAAGTTTCTGCTCAGATATGACACTATCTGTAGAAAATGTAGTCTCAACCCGAGCTCGCCGCTATAGTAGCTGCTATATTGGTTTCGTATAATTATATAAACCAAAGAATCAGGCAAAGATTGAATTTATGTATGTAAGCCTGTATTATTATACTACCGTGACTATTATACATGGCCCCTAACGTATATAAGTATATTACGCTAAGATATTATCATATTATTACGTGCATGCATTCACAATTAAGAATTGAATTGATTAATCAGAAACATTAATTAAATTGGTACCTTTCATTATTTTTTATTTGAATTGATAAAGCCGGCGATACCTTAAGCAATACCTCGTTTGCTAGCTCGTTTGATATCTTGTTTCATACTTCCGATGCAGAACTGCTAAAAATTTATACCTACAGAAAGTAGAAATGAGTTAAGGCATGCAACGCTTATTAGAATTAGGCTAAGACGCTGCAGCCGCTAGGAACTTACACTAAAAAGATGTCCCCCTAAATTTCATATAATTCAAGAAATATGAGCTGAACATTGAGCTCGACCATATAAGTTATACGCTAGGTTATACGATTCCTGGATTCCAGGGACGCAGTACATGACAACCCTAGTAACAACCCCAATGCCTATAGCCAATATGCTTTCTCCTACTTTCTCCTACGCTTTCTCTACCATCAAGTTGGGCTCCAGCCTCTGGCCCGTAAGAACATCAGCGTAGAGCATTGACTATGAGCATCGAGCTCTATAGAATCATTAGTATAGATTGAGCGAGGCACTGAGGCGGCAGTGAGGCCCTACCCTAGGCCCCATCAAATTTGAGCTCCTATAAAAGTCGGGCTGAGTCAGACAGTACGAGTGTCTCCAGGTCTATCTCGTTCGTTTGAAAACTTTTGACCCCGCCAAGAGATCCGTGAACTTGTCGACGTTTCTGTTGAACTCGTCCTCAGTTATCGAGGGACGTGAATCTTGGGCAGGCGGACTTCTGCGAGGAGGAGAAGAAGGAGGCGGCGTGGGTGTTGGGTCGTAGAAATCCTTCATGTGTTGGATGATTTCATCCGCTTTTTTAAGCAGCAACTGTTTCATGGGAACGTCTTTACGAATCTCCTCCATCGTGGCTTCGGTGACAAAATGAACACCATCCGCAAAACCGTCACCAGCCTTCACAGATTCAAGAGCCGCGTTTTTCATCTTGGGAAGAAGCTGGTCATTTGCCAGGAAGTACGCATCTCCCTGTTCCTTCTCCCACTTCCCATGCCCCAAATGGAGGAAAGCAAAGATCTCTGCAGGAGAGACAACAACGTCGTCGAGCTTTTTCTGAAAAAGCCCCTCTCGTGCATTCAATTTGTACTCCTCTGACCCTTCCGTTTCTGCAATTGCTTTCAGGACTTCCCCCGTGACCGCAAGATAGGTGTCTCGCCTTTCGATGTCCAGCGGCGGGAGCGGCCGCCCAGCTCCAGCAGACAGAGAGACCACGATCAACAACAAGTATCTTAATCTCATTTGAACACGCCGGAACGGTTTAAGCGTGCCTCCTCAGAGAAGGTCTTGCCGGTGTGCCATTGATGCCATCGAAGATTGGCAGATCACCTGCAAGCAGATCCGTGCAGGTACTTCGGTGTGGCCACGCAAAAGAGTCTTGTTCGTTTCGAACTGCACAGTGTCAGCAAATGTTCATGCAGTTGTATATATATATATATCGAAGAATTTTACGCCCTGTCCCAACCCACCAAGCTCAGACTGATGTTCAGTGTAAGAATCACACCGGTTGGTCCGTTACGAGCGCTGGTGGTCCGTTACGCACGTGTTGTCTAGCTCTGACATGGTTGACCAGTCACCAGAGGTGGCAGCAGTTGTGTCAGGTGCTCCAACGTACATGCGAGTTGGTTGGAGACAATCAATTGATTCGATTCAACGCCCATTCATTCAAGGTTCAAGCATCGATGCAAGCAGAAGAGTAAGTAGAAGACTTACAATCGATCCGACGATTCAACCGGCTCGATCCATGCCGAATTAAGAATGTGTGTATTTATATAATGCACCACAATCAATTAAGACGCATATATTGAACGCAGAACTGCGCATGGATAACGGAGGGCATCTGTATCGGTGTGCATGCAATTGCACGGTGTGCATGCAATTGCATGCATGGTGCCAGACTGCATGTTCGCTCGCATTTGCGCGCGCGCGATGGTATAAGTTTTTGAAAAGTTCGTACGTCACTGCGTGTACTGGCGATCGATATCGTTCTCCGGGCCGCCCGGCGCTAGCTTGAGTTGAATCCGCGATGCCCTCTTTGTGCGTCACGTTGAATAGCGGACTTAACGGAGTTTGATTCTGATTGAATGGTGAAAGGAACACCACGGGGGAGAATAAGCACATACGTGTCATGCTTGATGATACTAAATTGTTGGAGAAGTGAAGAACCTGTACATTCGTGGAGCCAGTCTTTGACCAACTTGAACTGTGTAGGGCAGAGGCTTGGAAAGAGCAAAACGTGCCACTCTTCGTTTTCACTTTCCCGCCATGAAAACCCTTGCCGCAGCCATGAGCATCTGTTCCCTGGTGGATGCCTTCTCTCCATGTGGTGGAATAACAAGACACGGCAGGACACAGATCGTCATGCACAGTAGTCCTGTGTCCACCGAGGAGACGGCAGCTCCTTCTGTTACCGAAAAGGAAGAGACGGCGTCTTTTGCCGTGCGGTGGAGTTCTGCAATCCTGGATCGCGTCTTCCGATACAAACCACTGTTGAACTTCATGTCCGCCAAGTGTGTCTTGTATGATTCGGTGTGCTTGCATGGTTACTTTGATTTGCTCCTGACTTCTTGTGCCGTCTCCGCCGTCTCCTTTCTGTCTCTGGGCTGCATGGCTGCTTCCTCGCGTGTCCGTCAGCAAGCCCCCACATCCTCTCCCCGCCCCCTCCCCCCCCCCACCCTCTCGTTCTCTGTCTCTGTCTCTGTCTCTCTCCCTCCGTCCCTCTCTCTCTTACGCTCTTATGTGCGGTCTTTCACTCAACTTACCCTCCCTCTACCTTGCTTGCAATCTGTCCAGTCCTCACCTTTTGCATCCCTCGTGGGCATCACGCTGTTCCTTCGCTATATTCTTCCGGTTGCTTCTGCAGGGCTCGGGGAATGATTCGGAAACGTGGAGATAAAATAGGTGGGCAAAAGACAGACAGGAATATCGAAAGGGCCATATATCTGTAGCTGAAGGGGGAGGGGGAGAGACAGAGAGACAGAGAGACAGACAGGCAGACAGACAAGACACTAGTACGGCTGCTCTCTGACCTATTCGGTATCACAGCCCCCTGGGATCTCCACCGTGGCGGCTTCCCTTCCTCACTTGCTCCCCCCGTTCCTCCCTGTGTGCCGACCCAACAGCAATACCTGTGTACAACTGATGGCGCTCATTCGGTTGCTCTCCTTCGGATAAATATTAATGCAATCTTCTGTCTTTCCTCAACTGCTGTCGTCTGCCTATTCATTTGTAAAAGTTAAGGTGAGAAAAACAAGGCCTATGGTCTGTCGGTCTTGCCCTCTGTCAGGTGACCTTTCTTATGCTTGCTCGTTTCTCTGGTCTCGTTCCGTCCGTCCGTCTGTCACAAGAGGGAGGTCCCCTTTTGAATGAATACCCACATGCATGCAGGGGCAAATTGGTCTGAAGAGGTGGACTCCCTCCTCTCTCTGCGTGACAACTTGGAGGCCGAATTCGAATCTCTGTACTCCCAAAAGACGGACGAAAACACGCCTGAGTACTACAAAGTTCCCTTCCACGCCTACAGCGAGGGGAACCTATGCTGGGACGCCGCAGTAGAAGTCATCCCAGCTGCCAAGACAGTACATGCGAACTTGTTCACAGAAGATAGAAACGATTTCAGGCTGGACGGAGACGAGACGCTCCGAAGAAGGTTCATGGAAGAGCTGCAATCGGTTGGTCTGTCTATCTGTCTGTTTGCCTGTCTGTCTGAAAGAAAGAAAGGAAACGAAAAAGTAAAGAAAAGAAAAGACGATTTTGTCTGTCTGTCTGTCTGTCTGTCTGTCTGTCTGTCTGTCTGTCTGTCTGTCTGCCTGTTTGTCTGCCTGCCTGTCTGTCTGTCTGTCTGTCTATTCGTTACTTGGATTGTTGGGCTGTTCCGTTTGGAGATGCTGTGACGAACAGGTTGTCTCTGCATTTGTTTTGCCGTCGGTCGTCGCTTTTATTTGCACGATAAGGATGGGGGAAAAGGTGTCTCTAACTGCGTCTGTTTTGTTGTTTTGTCTTAGCATTTGTGCCGTCTGGTTGTTGGAATATCTCGATCTCTTTCTTTCTTTCTTTCTTTCTTTCCTTCCTTCCTTCCTTCCTTCCTTCCTTCCCTTCCTTTCTTTCCTTCCTTCCTTCCTTCCCTTCCTTCCTTCCTTCCTTCCTTTCTTTCTTTCTTTCTTTCTTTCTTTCTCTCTTTCTTTCTTTCTTTCTTTCTTTCTTTCTTTTCATCTCAAGTTCTTCTTTCCTTCCTCCCCCCTTCCTGAAGGAAATGGAGGTGCGCCGTTTGAGGGATCCACAGACGGTCGTGGACATCGGTCGGTGGACAGTCGGACAATACCTACGTGGCTATACTGATCAATCGAATCTCACAATCTATCTTGAAGAAATCAAAGGGCCAAAAGGAGAGAGAGAGGGAGACCGGATAGTGGAAAGTGTATCAAGCCATCCGTCCAGCCGTCTATTTTAGAACGTGAAAATGTCTGCATACTCTTGGATACTCTCCTCAAAACACACTGCTCTCTCTGTTTTCTGACGATCTCAAATTCGGGTTTGAGAATTTGGCGCACACATTTCTTCCGAGCGTTTGACGCACTTCAACAAGAGAAGGGCTTGATCGATTTGATCGATTGGCAAACGCAACTTCGATGCTTGCATGCCTGCAGGGTGCTCCTCGGGCCTTTCTACCCTGAGGCTTGCGGACTCTTTTCCCTCCAGTCAGGTCACGGGCGTCGACTTGTCCCCCTACTTCTTGGCTGTGGCAAACCACAAGTCAGTCCAGTCTCGGTCATGCAGTGTGCCGGACGGACTGTCTATGGACAAGGACCTAAGAACAATGGACCTTCATTGAGGTTATCTGTCTTCCCGCCTGCCTGCCTGCCTGCCTGCCTGCCTGCCTGTCCGTCTGTCTGCGTGTCTTTCTGATACGCATCATTTGGCTGGTCGGTGTGTCTTTCTGTGTGTCAGGAGCCATGTGGCTGGTCGGTTTGTATGATGAGTGATGGGTGTATTCGATCCAGGCTCTCTCTTGTGATTTATTGCTGAGTGCCGGAAACCGTCAAGAAGGAGAACAACACGACACGGGTGTATGTATTGAACCCAGGCTCATCCGTGTGATTGTTTGCAGGTTGAAAGATTCGGAGAACCAAGATCACAAAAATCGCATCGCCTATCTGCACGCAGCTGCAGAAGCGACGGGTCTGTTTTGGACTGTTTCTTAATTTTGTCGTTTCTCCCTTCCGATTTGTCAAATCGGTGTGCTGGTGAAGAGAGAGGAAAAGATCAGCAGAAGTAGAACACACATGTATGCGCTTGGTGGGAGAAAAGCACATCTATGTATCGCTTTTTGATGTCCATTTTGCTGCTTTCGTCCTTATTCGACCTCACTGCAGGAATGGCAGACAGCTCAGTCGACATGGTGACAATTTGCTTGGTCAACCATGAGTTGCCTGCAGCGGCTGCCAGGTCAGTCAGTGGGTGTCTGTACACTCACCTGCGCTCGATTAAATTGTCTGTTACCGACTCTCAGGGTTCCTGACTTTTTTGTTCTCTCGCACTGTCCCTCCGTTTTCTCTTTTTCACGCGTCTTCGCTTTGACCTCGTCCTCCTTCAGGGACGTCTACCGTGAAGCGTATCGCATCTTGAAGCCGGGAGGGGTTCTGAGTCTAATGGACGCGAACCCTGCTTCCGACAACTGGAGGCGGCTTGCAAGGAACCCGATAGCACTGGCAGCCTTCAGGTGAGCGGCGAGCGTCTCCATATCTCTTTATTCATTTTCTCTCAGAGCTTTGGGGAAAGAAAACAGACCCGCCCAAATATATTCCGAGTCGATAAGAGGGAAAGACTGTCGGACCGACAGGCTGAGGCAGGTGGAGGAATGCTGTGGAGTCAAGAAAGAAATGAGACGCAGACTCCCCCACTGCTATCCTTGATTGAGTGGCTAATGGACCACTGCATACATTTCCTCGGCCAAAGAGCGAGGGGCTCTTCCCTTCTTCTGTTTCTTCTTTCCTCCCTTTTTCCCTGGGTGGTTGTTCCCCACTCCAAGTTGCGTTTCTGTTTCCTCCCTCCTCTCGTGCTGTCATTTTCGTGTTTGTTTCGTGGACGTTGCTATCGGGGTGGTACCAATCTGATGTTGTGGCATCTTCCCCCTGACAAAGCACGGGGGGATATGCAGCCTTCTCTTCTGACGACGACGTGTGAGTCACAGAATCATGTGGAAGGAAGGAAGCAACGATCCCTCCCTCCCTCCCTCAATCCCTCCTCTGCATGGCCTCCCGGCTGGATGCCGGCCTGATTCTTCGATACCCTTCAATTCCGCCATTGATGTTTGTTTGTTTGTTTGATTGATTGATTGATTGATTGATTGGTTTGGCGTGCGGCAATAAAACTTTCGCTTCATCGGAACTGCGACAGTTCAATGTTTCCTCTCAAAACTGCGTGCACGTCATGCACTTGATTTTCAAAACTCACAGGAGCACCGAGCCCTACATGGACGAGTACGTGAACTTTGACATGAAGATCGAACTTCAGGTGGGTGCAGTGGGAAGGGCTTGAGGTCTTTGTCTTTCAGAACCAAAAGAGAATGTCGTGTGGTCTCCGAAATGTATCTTCATTGGATCAAACGTGTCTCCTTGTTGGGCCTCTCATACTTGGGTGCTGAAGAGAGTGGGCTCTTTCCTCTCTTTCTTCCTCCCTCCCTCCCTCCCGTCCTTTCTCCCTCTCTCTTTCTCTGTGTGTGGTGGGAGGGGCGGGAGGGAGGGGGGAATTTCTATGTAAACATCTATGTTGTGTGTGTGTGTGTGTGTGTGTGTGTGTGTGTGTATGTGTATGTGTGTGTGTGTGTGTGTGTGTGTGTGTGTGTGTGTGTGCAGCGATCCGGATTTCGGAGCGTTACGTTTCGGTACAACAGCCCGAGGCACAGGACCGTCATTGCAGAGAAATTATAGGTTCAAGCGCGCAGAATGGAGCTAATCGAGAATGAAGACTTGAATGAACTTGAAGTCCGTCTGCTTTCTTGTACCGTGACAGGTTCTTTCCTGGATCTGCTGCATCCCGTTGTCAGCGTACTACAGTCTAGACTATATACAGTACGGGAAATATTAATTTCTCGATCGTATACTAAATATGGTGTATATCAACTTAAAGGTTACCGCTCAGGTTAATATGAATTATGTATACGTGATATGAGATCTAATCACTGCATTTAATGATAGTTACTAGGATAGTTACCTACATTGGATGGCTATCGAATCTAAGATCCGTTTACAGTACTATTTAGGGTACTATTCTAGGTATTAGTAGTAATTAAAGTTTAAGTATATTTAAATTTAATGATTATAAATTATTTAAAGCTAGATTTAAAGTTAAAATTGCCATGCAAAACCAAGGTCAAAACAGTAAAACTTTTTATATTTGGTCACTTATATCATCAAGTTATATGCAGCCGAAGGTTTCTAGAGCGAGTTATTAACTTGAAAGTGTTTGTCAGTGTTACTGGGTGAGATTGATAACATCATAACTTGATCATAAGTTTTGGTAGCGTGAAAACCAGCTTGATTGCTAGCTTGATCATTATAACATTAGAATCTCTAAAGTATAATCTACTTTTTTCTAAAGCGGCCTGGGTCCTGGGACAAAAATTAAGTTACTTGAAAACTTATCATGATGTTGGTAATTTCAAAGTGTTTAGATCTAAGTTTATATTATTTCTGTAACATATTTCAGATTTGTAATATTTTCTATAGACTTCAACTGAAACTTGTTCTTTAGGTTTTTCTCTCTGACGGAATCTCTCAACGCGTCCACTTTTTCAGAAACCCCTGTCACTACTTTTGCTGTTGCAGAGATGCGCGGCATGCACAAATGATTACACGGCTGTTCATCAATTCAATGACACGCGTTCACTTCATTCACACTTCAGTCTTTCTTGTCTGTGGTATCGCCTATGCGCGGCAGAAGCGACGCCCCAGAAACAAAGACTCATGTAAGAAGACTAAATGGACTATGTATCGAGAATCACACACATGCCAACAACAAGACGCGAAATTTGAAACTTTGAGACCATTGTACAGTAGGCATTCACGGAACACAATTCTGTACAGCCATACAAGAAAAAACAGTCACATGGAAGCAATAAACAGAGGCTGATGATCCACAGAGGCATAGAAGTCCCCTTCCGGACACCCGGCATGAAGACAAGCACGCAGACTCTTTTTGACATCTTCCGATGCCCCCCTCTCTCTTACGCACGTATGAATAAATCCTTCCATTCACTTAAGAATGCCGACGAGGCCCCGATCGAGCGAGTGTGAGTCATGCAGTCCGAACGACGCCCTCCCATCTTGGGGGTTCACGTCACGATTAGTCGGACAGAAAGGTTTGTTGGTAGTACCCAGAGAAAGGTGCCACAGAGCTGTAGGGAACCCCAGAGGCATACTGCCCGTTGGGAGCTGTTCCCCAGTACTGGGCAGACACGACGGGTTGCACTGCAGAAACAAACAAGAGAGAAACGATCGAGAAAAGGACGGGTTCACGTAATGAGCATGTGCAGCAGGGTCTCTCGAAGGTTAAATGAAAAGATTGGGTGGGACACACAAGAGAAGAAGAAAGACTTTTGAACTACGGGCAAATAAAAGGAAGCAGGATACTTCCAGAAAAAGTAAAAACGGAAACGGACGCGAGTACGGGAAAAAAAGAGATGAGACCACGAGAAGAACAGTTCTTGCTTCCTTCCCTCCCTCCTTCCTCCCTCGCTTCGTTGCTCCCTTCCTGCCTTCCTTCCCTCCCGTCCTTTTCCCTCCGTCCCTCCCCCCTTTTGGCTTCTTTTTTCGTCCTTCCTTTCTGCCTTTCTTGTCCTTGCATTCTTCCCTTTTTCACGTCGCCCTTCGTCTCCTCTTTTCCTTCATTCCTTTCTGTCCGACGGCTGTGCATGAGACTGACTGGTTGACTGACCATATTGAAGACCGATCAAGTCTTCATTGGCTTCGTTAACTGCTTCTGCGTAGTCTCGTGCCTCTCTGTTGACTCTCCTTTGGTTGCGTCTCCACCTCCTCATCGCTGAACGGTCCTCCTCTACAAACAGGGGGGCGTTGGAAAATCCACCATGCACGGCAGGAGCGCCCCAGGGAGCGAAAGGAATGGAGGAGACACCTGCTATAGGCTGCTGCACAAAAGTTGTGCTGGCGACAGGCTGCTGGATGTATGTTGTGGTGGTGGCAGGCTGCTGGATATAGGTGGTTGTTGTTGATGCCGTGACTGCTGGTTGCTGAAGATACGCAACAGAAGCGCCGCAGTCGCCGAGACATCTGAGAACAGAAGAGCGGCGTGACAGGATCCTGTGCTCTGCCCCGGAGTCGTCATCTGCAGGAAGGCAAGGGCAGACAACAAGTATGAAGATGGATAGAGGCTTCGGGAGTGCGATGCATGGATACGTCAGTGAGACGGGGCGCAGAGGAAGAAAGGAAACAGCGAAGACGGAGAGGATCATGATGTCTTCAAAGCAGACAAGACTGTTTACCTGAAGCAGCCACAAAGCCAGGATGCCCCGCAAACCATCCCGCTGCAGTCAGAACAAGAGACATCGCAGAGAGGAGGGTGAAGATTGAGAGGATTGTTTGTGAAACCCAACAGCAACTCTTTTCTGGTGACGCTCTCTCTTTCTCTCACTGCACTGACCGATGAAGATGAAAATGATTTCGCCAAGTTTCATTGTCACCAAGAAGTCAGTGAGAACAGAATGAAAACAGTGTTCAGTCAATACTCCGCTGGTCTTGACTCAAGAGTTGAACTGGAGAGGAAGTGAGACGTGTTCAATTGAAGAGGAACTCACTATCTACTAAACAGGTTTCTGCCAGAAGCTGTCTGGTTTGTCTAAAGACCCGTATCGAGCACAAGAAAATGGGAGCAAACGAGGTCAGAGTGCTGTTTTCTTGAGGTCTCCGTGCCTGTTTTCCTGCTGAGTAAGAGCTGCCAGATGCCTGTTGCCTTCCAGGCCACGCAATGAATTGCAACGCGACAGCTGTTGCGTTCTGTTGCTGCAACACTTAGGGCTCGGCTCGCCTTAGGAGTTTGGCTCGGAACGTATTAGCTCGGCGAGTGCATGACATGCAGTGAGTTCCTGGGATGCCTGCGCGGCGCAACTCGATCAATTATAAGAAGTGCCCCACGCGCACGCGTGGCCCCGGAAAAAAAGGTGCGTGTAGTCCCGATTGATCTCGATCCCGAAAAAAACGTGTTTTCACTTTCCGGGGCCACACCACAAAGTTGAGCAGCTTGAGCTTTGCGGGGCCACAGATTCAACTGCCGTCTCCGACATTCTCCGACTTAGTATTTCCACTCACTGAGCTCAGACTCAGCCTCAGAGTCAGCTGACGTATGAATCCGTAAGAGTCCGGACTTAAGGAGAGCTTTCGTTTGTCACCTCGAATGGTGAGTCACTTTGATCACACCAATTTGCGACTTTCTGACTTGCTCAGGTGTCAGGAGGCTCACGAGTCTTCAAATCTCGAAGGGAAGAGAGACAGGAGACAAGGAGACAGGCGGTGGTTTTTGCCGACAGGTCGAACGACAAATTCTTCTATCAGCGTGTCCAGAGTACTTCCTGATGGGCGCATATAAAATTGCGGTCATTGCCGGGGACGGCATTGGACCTGAGGTAATGGCAGAAGCCTTGAAAGTCTTAAATGCTGTCGGATCGAAATTCGGTCACTCTTTCGCTTACGCTGAAGCTTTTGCCGGGGGCAGTGCCTTCGATCAGTACGGTTGTCATTTACCCCAGCAGACCATCCAGATTTGCAAAGAGAGTGACGCGATTCTTTTTGGTTCCGTGGGAGGGCCAGTGAATGCTCAGTCCGAACCGAAATGGAAGGATGCAGAGAAGAACTCTCTCCTCGGTTTGAGGAAGACGTTCAACCTTTCTGTGAACATTCGGCCCTGCACCATCTACCCGTTTCTGTCCCATTTGTCCCCCTTGAAGCCAGAATTGATTGAGAAGGGGGTGGACATTTTGATCATTCGTGAACTGGTGGGGGGAATTTATTTCGGTGTGCATAAGACTGAAGGAGACAAGGCGACCGACATTCTGGAGTACACGGTGGATCAGATCAAGAAGCCCGTGGAGTTTGCCTTCAAGGCAGCCCGGCTCCGTGACAACAAAAGAGTCACGGTGGTGGACAAGGCCAATGTCTTGGACTCTTCGCGTTTGTGGCGAAAAGTCGCCACGGAAGTACACAAAGACTTCCGAGATGTTGCGGTAGAGTTCATGTACGTGGACAACGCCGCGATGCAGCTGATTCAGAAACCGTCTGATTTTTCCGTCGTTGTCACTGAGAACATGTTTGGTGACATTCTATCGGACGAGGCTTCCGTGCTGCCGGGATCGCTGGGCCTGATGCCTTCGGCGTCTCTGGGGGACTCTATTCACATGTACGAGCCCGCAGGGGGGTCTGCCCCTGATATTGCGGGACAGGGGAAGGCCAATCCTCTGGGGCAGATTCTGTCCGCCGCGATGCTTTTGAGGTTTTCTTTCAATTTGGAGTCGGAGGCGAGGGCAGTCGAGCGTGCTGTCGAGGAGACGCTCCGAGAAGGAAAGCGGACGGGCGACTTGATGCGGTCGACCGGGGAAGAGAAGGGGGTAACGCTTTGCAGCACAAGCGAGTTAGGAGATTCAATTGCAGCAAAAATATTGAAACCATGAAGAAACAGGCACAAACAACGCGGCTGCAAATCATGATTTTTAAACTCGGTACGGATGTGTCCGGGATGTCATTTATGTGAACAGTGAACTATCCAGTCTATGCAGTCTATCCTATTAAATTTTTATACTCTCATGCATTTAATTAATAATTCCAGCCCTGATTCAAACTTCATTAATTGATTATATGTGTATAAACCTAGGTATACACTTTTGGGGGGCATCTAGGGGGGTATAGAAGGGGCTGTGAGGGCATTCACTTAAGGTACTTTCCTATCCCTATAATATATTATTAATTGTTTAAAATTTCTTGCTCTTCATTTTATTTTTTTACACTAAATTTTACTCTTAATTTCCGTTTACAGACTCTAGTATAGAGATCGACACTTACTTAAAAGTTTTTGTCATTTTAAAAATAAGTTTCAAATTTGAGTCATTATTTAACTCTTTTTAATCAAAACTATAACTTTTCATGCACATTGTAATTCATTGTTCCGTCAGGCCTACGGAAGCTATAGGGCTCAGATACGTGCTTATACGATCTTACACATAGAGGTCTATTAGAGAGGGCACCTTTCCTTCAGGCTTGCCTTCTCTCTATAACAGGCAGCATGTATGCGCGTCCATTCTCTGTATCTGAGAATTGCTGTCAATAATAGGCACGCGTCTGTATTAAATCAATCACTCTGTATTGGACCCTTTTACTATTAAGTCGATCTTGCTTATCGAAGGACTTAGTGTTTCTCTTATTCATGATCCATAACAATCACTTCCCCCTTTTAGCTTGTGCGTCCCGCACAATTCACACCTTTCACCGATCCCAGCCACCTACACCGGCAATCGAAGAACCACCATTGGCGCGGCCGCACCACATGACACGAAGGGCGGGAAAACATAAGAAGAGTAGAAAAAAAAGGAATGATGGATCGAATCGATTGAAACAGCGCAGTTATCACTTTATGTCATGGAGTAATCAACAGTTCATTCCATCCGGCCACGCAAAACGGCTTCCTTCTTCCTCTCAAAGTCTTCAACGAGGGTAGGTGCGTCCACCTCCTCTTCACTCAGCCAAAGAAAAGTGTTATCGGAGAAGGAAACACTGTAGAAGGTCTTTCCTTCCTTCTCCTAACTTGCTTGAATTCCAACGGGCACTGCCTTCTGCTTTCCTTTTCCCTTCTTCGAATTCGATCCTGGCGCCTCCTTCCCCCCTTTTTGATTTTCCAGTTCCTCACTGTCCTCCTGTTCACTCTCTTTCTCTTCCTCCTCAGAAGAAGTCTCAGACTTGAATTCTGACTCTTCTTCATCAATTGAATACAATTTCGTCTTACGGCGCTGACGTGGACCTACCTGCTACCAAGGGCACGGATCACTGGCCTCTGCATATGTCTCGTCAAACGCACGCGTTTCCTCTTTTCTCTACTTCTCTTTCTCTTTTTCTTTCGTTCCACTCTCTCTTTCTGTTTTCAATCTCTCTTCCTTCTCTTTAACCTGTATTTCTTTTCCTTCTGCTCTGATATTCTCTCTCTTCTTCTAAAGTGCCAACTTGTCTGTGCTCACAGAGACTCTCTCTTTCCCTCCCACTCGTCTGATCACCGTGTTGTGTGTCCGTCCTTCTGGGTTGGCAACAACTTTATACACCCCCTCATGGGTCGCCTCCAGTTTTCTTGCATTCCTCCCTGTCAACGGGTTCTCCGGTTTGCAGAGAAAAACCTGATCATCCACTCTGAATCTCGGTCGCGTCGGTGGAGGATTCCTCTCCTCCCTTTCCTGTCTCGATCTTTCCATCCTCTGCTGCGCTGCGTCAACCAGTTGCAGTCTGTTCTGTCAGATGACGCTGTAGTAGTTATTGTAGGCAACAGGAAGGAACCGTGCGTTCGGGGAGACAGGTTCAACTCGCAGCAGATGGGTCGGCTCATATCCATACGTCAGCTAAAAAGGAGTGAGACGCCGGGTTTCGGCATGAGGAGTGGTGCAGTAAGAGATTCTTCTGAAATTGAATGGCTGGAGGTAAAAGTCCCAGTCAAGGGAATTCTCTGCCTTCAGCTGCTTCCCAACCCCCTACTCCCAGGTCTGATTGTAACGCTCAGTCAGACCGTTGCACTGAGGGTAGTATTTTGAGGTCAGTTTGTGGTTGACCTTCAGAATGCGCAACACCTCAGACACTAACTCACTCCGGAAGTTTGTCCCCCTGTCAGAGAGCAGGACCTCAAACGGCCCATACCGACAGAAAATTTCATCCACCAAAATCTGTGCCACGACTGTTGCTGTCATCTCAGGACGGGCAAAGGTTTCGACGTTCTTGGAGAAATGATCTGTCACAACGAGGACAAATCGGTTTCCTCTGCGGGAGGTTGGGAAAGGACCAGACACGTCGATTCCTAACGTGTGCCATGGACAGGGAGGCACTGGGACTGTCTGTGGGTTTCTGGTAGGAAAACGCTTCACTCGCTCCTGACACTCTCGAAAGGAAGCAACCCACTCCCTCGCATCAGCCCGCAATCGAGGCCACCAGAAATGTAGCAACGTTTTGTCTGCCAACCGATGCTGCCCTGCATGACCTCCCAAACTGTGATCATGTCCCATCATGAGCACAGTCGACTGACACGCCCTAGGCACAACGAGTTGCTCTCTTTTCTCCACCCCTCTCCCCTCAAATCGGTACAGCAGGCCATCTCTAAATTCAAACGCACTCTCTTCCAAAAGCACCTGCCTTGCCTGCCTCTTGTATGACATAATGAGACCTACCGGACTTTAACATCATTTCGGACTTTGAAATATAGGATGTTTCATAGTATTTCAACGTTGTTTATATACCTTTAAATATTATAGACATTCTTTAAAACATGATTCCTTTAAGATAAAATTAATATTAAAGAAAAAATTAAAGCTAAACATGTCAGTGTCAGGAGATTTCAATTTTTGAGTTCTTTTAGCATTCAATTATGATAATACATAATATTGTATTTACAATTTTTTTTATATAAT
>JAHBMJ010001608.1:0-28472 GCA_018398765.1 Chromera velia
GCAGGTGCTGTATGGGTCAGATGACAGAAGGAAAAACGAAGACTTTGAGATTGACGTCGACAGTTAAAACCGATTTTAGCTTGGACTATCACTTTTTAAATCACCCCTTTAGTCCCCGACTTTAAAAATTCTACTTAAAGATGCTTTTAAATTTTAATATAATTTTAGACACTCACCCCTGTTAAATATTAACTTTAGAAATCTAAAAATCTCGAGTTAGGTCTTCAAGCCACGTTTTTGCAACACTTACACTGACTTGCATGGCTGTTGCACATGTGTTGCTGTGTGTTGTTTGGAAACAACACTTTGCATGCTGCCATGCATCAAGACGTGATGCGAATTAAGCTGCGAAGGTCAGTCAGCCTGTATGGAGGACTCAGCCATGCATGCATGCATGCATCGCCTCGGGGGGCAGCTCAGCTCTGCTGAGATCAGCCGAGAGGCCCTAGCTGAGATCGCACGCACTCGCATAACGCATTTTTTCATTTTTGGGGGGCCGGGGTCGCTTCTGGCACGGAGTCGCCCGAAGTCCAAAATGTGCCCCTCAAGCAACTCGCACGGAGCCGCGATCGCACACTTCGCACATGCGTGCCCCTCAAGTAACTCGCACGGAGTTGCAAGTCATGCTCGCGTGGTGGTGGCCCCCGCCCCATGCATGCATGCACCTGCACAAGACATGCCCAAGCCCCCGATGGTGTGCATCAATCAAATTTGCGGACCCCCTAAAGGGCCCCCCGAGGCACTCACCCAACTGGTTGGGTGTATCTCGTAATAATAAGACTGTCAGCGCATGAGCAAATTGAAGTCGATTTCCATCTCCTGGGAAATCAAGGCTCGACGAACTCGAGTATCGACCTTCCCAAGTTGACTTGTGTCTGGCTGCGGCCTGCCGGTATATCGAATTTTCAGCTTTTCGGTGGAATTGTCTCGCGCCCGGATCGTTCTTTGGGGAGAACACGCCCCTTTCATTCTGACGTTCGCGCAACAGCTTCGCAAGAAGAAGGAGAACAAGGAGAAACAAGCATGGGGCGGCTTCACGTAACGGTCGTCTCGGGCTACGGATTGAAACCCATGGACTCGAACGGCAAGGCTGACCCTTATGTGACACTCACCTGGAGGAACCACACCTACAAAACCGACCGAGTGAGGAAAACCCTAGAGCCCCGCTGGAACTGCAACTGGGTCCTTGAGTGGGAAGACTTCAGCCCCAACCCCCCCCTCGAGTTTACTGTCTTTGACTGGAACCGTTGGTCCTCCAATGACCCAATGGGAAGGCTCAGCATCCAGCTCCACGATCTAGAGCCCCACAAGCCCCTCGAGAACTCATACCCCCTAGACACACAAGGATTCCTCGTCCTCAAGATTCTCTTCGTAGGCAAACCTCCGCCTCAGACTGCACAGGGCGCTGCAACGAATTTGGCACAGCCGCCATTTGTGCCCACACCATCGCGTCAGGACCCCCACCCCCTCAGCAGCACGCCTACCAACAGCAACAACAACCGCAACAGCCCCAGTACCCACAGCAACAGATCGTTATTACACCTAACTATCCTGCTCAAACAACCCCTGGGTACGGAGTGCCTCCCGGCGTTCCTGCGTACGGAGCTGCTGCAGCTCCGCCAGCATATGGAGCTGCGGCTGCACCTCCCCCCCCGTACGGAATGAATGCTGCACCCCCCCCTGCCTACGGCCAAAATGCTGCCCCCCCCGCATACGGTGATGGTGTAGCTGTCGCAGCCCCACCCCCCTCTGGACCCCGTTCCTTCAAGGGCCCGATGGGCGAGGGTTTCTATGAAGGTGAGGTGAACGACAAAGACGAACCTGACGGACACGGGAAGTACACGTTGGCAGACGGGGATGTGTACGAAGGCCAGTACAAGGAAGGTGTGAAGCATGGGTGGGGGAAGTGCACGTTCGCAGACGGTACATTCACGGAGGGAGGGTGGAAGGATGGGAAAGGGCACGGCTACCAGACGCAGACCTTCGCAAATGGGTCCAAGTACGAGGGGGAGTGCAAGGCTGGGAAAGGGTGGGATGGATTTGGCAAGTACACTTTCTTTGATGGCGGCTTTTATGAAGGAGAGTTCAAGAACGACAACAGAGAAGGCCATGGAAGGATTGTGTACGTCAACGGACAGCTGTACGAGGGGCAAATGAAAGGCGGGGTTCCTGAAGGGTTCGGTAGGCATCGTTATGAAGACGGAACGTACGAGGGTGAGTTTCGGGATTGGGAGAGGAAAGGATACGGAAAGTATTTGTTCAACGATGGGGAGATATATGAAGGAGAGTTCGAGTGCGGACTGAAGCAGGGGGTCGGCAAGTATACCTTCCCGAATGAAAGCGTGTATGAAGGAAGGTTCAGAGAAGGATCTTATCACGGTCATGGGAAACTTGTCGACGCAGAAGACGGTAAGGTGTATGAGGGGGGGTTTGAGGATGGCGATTATCATGGGCAGGGCAAGTTCACGTACGCGAATGGGGACCGCGAGATCGCCTGGTTCATGAATGACAAAAGGGAGGGGCGCTGTCTCCTGATACAACAGGGAGGATCCATTGTGGCGGTCCTGCAGTGCAAAGAGGATGAGATCCTCAGCCGCCGTGAAGTCGAGGGACCAGAGGTAGAGGTCAGTCGAATGTAGACCTCAACAAAGAGTATTTATCTTTTCTCGGCGAATTTCATGTGCTCCGTTCTCTGTCTTCACGCTATTTGGGTTTCTCTTTTTTTTGCTTTTGGAAGCTCTGTGCAGCATCTCATCTTGGCATCCCTTTGTCTCTTAACGTTGTTTTTGTGGGTCCATTTCATCCCTCGATTTGTTTGATTGCACGTCTTCTTATCCATTTTTTCCCTTGCTATGAACGTTGCTTTATTTTTCCTTTGTGTAAATGTTTTCTTTCGCCTGTAGGAATTCTTTGCCTGCTTCACACAAGTGGCTCCGTCTCTGCCTGTTCGATTCGATCATGCCGCTTTCTGTCTCCTCTGCATGTTTCTTTCCTCTCGGTCTTTGAACTGGGCTTGTCTGCATGCAGCTTTTTATCTCTGCTTGCGTTCTTTCATATCTGTTTGGAAGCCTCTCACCACGCCTTCTCAAGATCAGCTCAGTTTTTCTAGTCCACTCGTCTTGCCCGACTCTCTCTCTCTCTCTCTCTCTCTCTCTCTCTCTTTCACACAGACAGACAGACACACAGACACACACACACACACACACACACAGAGACACACACACAGACACACACACAGACACACACACAGACACACACACAGACACAAACACACACACACACACACACACACACACACACACACCCAAACACACACATACACACATACACACACACACACACACACACACACACACTCACTCACTTACACACAGACTCACTCCATCTCACCCCCACAACCTCTCTCTCTCTGTGCACTTGTGTCGTTCTGTCTTTCTTGTGGATTCACACTTTGCTGTCCCATTGTGTTCCCACATTTTTCTCAACCTGCGTGCGTGCAGATTGTAATGAGGGAGTTCAGGGCCCACGACGAGTTTCTTCAGCAGAAGACACAGAGCGTCCTCGAAGAAGTCAGAGCTCTAGAGTCCAACAAGCAGCGCGTAAACGAAAAGGTCTCGGAGGCAGTCGAAAAGGTCTCGGAGGCAGTCGCTGCAACATCTGAAGTGCTCGAGCGTCACAGGAAAGAGCCCCCCCGGGCTGGGGCCAGGACCTGATCGAGGGGGGAGAAGGGGTCTGTCGATGAAGCAGCAAGGCAGCCAGCCTGCCAGGTATGGGGGAAGAGAGAAGTCTGGCAGAGGGGTAAAGCGAATGCATGACCGAAAGAATGAGCAGTCAGAGGAGCCGTGAAAGAAAATGTCTGAGTTGACAGACGATGAGAAGAGGTTCTGAAAATAAGTTTCACCTATCGTGCAAAATCAGAAAACTAATTTAGCTTAGTAATTTAAAGGAATTTACAGTAATTTAAAGTAATTTAGAATAGTAAACTAAAGCAATTTGGAAAGGTAAATTACTAATTTTGATTATACTTTGGAGGTCGATTTCTTAAATTATTTCTCGTGAACCATCAAGAGTTAATTAGACATTCAAACTAACGCGTGGACTCAGACCTTAGCCGATTTATCCAGATTAACTTCGGGATCTATGCAAATGACACATTGAAGGCTTATTAAAATGTTTTTAAGGGTTGATATGTGGTTAAAAACTCATTAGAAACAATTTTGAAAGTGGCTGTTTAAGGTTATTTTGGGGTCCCTGACCCCCATTGATTGATGGATTGATTGATTGATATGTTCTGCCCTAGGGCCTTCCCGCTATGTCTATCTGTCACCAGAGCTAGCATAACTTCGGGATGAATACCAAAAATCCTAGACAAATCGGCTAAGGTCTGAGTTATGATACACTGCGACCGAAGAATCATTCAAGAATGGCTCTCAACCAGATGGGGAATGCCCCAGTGGGGCCTAGGTCGAGGGATCGAACCTATGCAGGAAATACTAGGTTGGCCTGAGCCTATATGGCTCACCGGCTTTAAACTCATACATCATTATCATATATAAAAGAGACCAGTGCTGAAAACACAGTCCGAACACTGAGAACTGTTACACTGAATACTTAAATCTGTTGGAATCACAAGACACCCAGTACTAGAATTTTTAAATGAAGAAGAACTTTGAAGTAAACTGGTTGGAAGAAAAATTGACGGCCAACTTGTTTTTCCTCAAAAAAAGTGAACGCGGTCAGGTCATGTGCGATATTTTTTGGCCCAACCTTAGCATCTTTGGAACTCACAGACATGCATTTGCCCCCGGCCCGCAGGGCGCTTCTCAGTTGCTTAGAGGGGCCCGGGGGGGGGTCTAAAATACCGGAATGTAGCGGCATTTAGCTTAAATGCCAGACGGCCCAGCATTTCCGGTATTTAACACATGGAACCCGGGGCTTTTCACAACTCTGATTGAGAGAAAGGAAAAACGCTAGAAAGAAAGTATACCGACTGCCAATCAGATGTAAAAAATTACTAAAAATAAAAAAATAATAATAAATGAAAACATTTTTTTTTAGTTCAAAACTTAAATATCTTATTTAGGAGTTGTATGCGGACAAACCTCAGTTGAAGTATAGGGTACCAGCCTGCCGCGTATTCATGCTTGCTTCTGAACCCGGTAGGCCAAGCGTGCAGGCCGTGCCGCGCGATGCTGAAGCGCTGTGCTGGCCGGGATAGGATTGCCGCGCGCGCATTCGATTTTGTACGATTTGTGCCGTACGCATTCAGCACCAGCCAGTTCAGATCGATCCATTTTGTGCAGCACTAGCTGATCGAACGCCTTTTGGCTGTTCGTTCTACTCTGCCTTGACGGACAGACTATTTCATGAAGTAGTTCCGGCCACCATCATGGAGATCTAGCTCTGCATTCCGTTTGACCATCATTTCGTTATTCTCTTTTACCTCATCATATAAACCATAACATCAAAACGTCACTGTGCGAGCGATTTTTTTTATTTTTAAGGCCCAAAATAGACATTTTTGCTTTATAAGGAAAAAACTGATTTTAAGGACATTTTGAGGTAAAAACTAGGGGTTTCATCGCCAATTTAGGATGAAAACCTCAAAAATTCGCCAAAAACGGATGAAAAACATTTTTAAAAGTCCCATGAGGTAAGCTGTTTACGTTGTAGAAGTATCAAATGAAAATTTTTAAACTGCTTAATGACTCTATAAACCATGTGTATGTAGATGATGAGGTTACCTGCAGGTTTGGAAAGGTTTAAATTTAAATTGTCCGTCTTTGTCATAAAAACTGTTTGAAAAAGAGTGTCGGACCATAAGATTTTTCTAAGCTTTTCAAGACATAGGCCATAATAGGCCGCGCTTGCAGCACTGTTTTTCAAGACATAGTCTATGCCTGCGGCACGGCTTTTCAAGATATGGGCCATGCCTGCAACCTCCCTGAACCTAAGTGCTACTTAAAAAAATATAAGCAAGATCGTCTCTTACTTACTTACTTACTTAATTGTGGTTAAGCCTAGACTCTCTGAAACCAGAGACAAATAGCAACCCATGCATGCAGTTGTAAACAAAAGAAGCAAACCGCCGCCTGGACCGCCGCAGCTTAGCCTGCTTCTACATGAATATGAACAACCACAACCCTCCGCAGCCTAGGCTGAAGCTAAAGGCTAAACAACCCCACAAGACGCGCGTGCACTCATTTCAGACAAGCTTCGATCAGTGCACTTGCCTTCTTCAGCTCCTGGTCCACAATGAATGAAACGAGCTCTCTTACATATGTCTCTTCTTCCCCAATACCTCTTCCCCCAGCTACAGCAGTCCATCTTGCTCTGCAGACCCTTTCACCGATTTCTGTTCTCTCTTTTACTCTCTCTGCCAGCGAGTGAAGTGTGGATCTAAGCTACTCTGTTCGCACGTATGCAGACAATCGATGCATCGCATCGTCGATCTTTTTTTTGCCTTCGACTGCAGGACAGTGAATACAGTGTTCTTCGCAGGATCCACCGTGTCTCTTTCCCCCACCAGCACATGCTCGAAGGAGAGAAGTGAAAAGAGAACTACCAGACAAGAGAGAGCGAGGCAGAGTACGCAATTGAACTGTCTAACCTCACCCCCTTCTAACCCTCCCCCCTAAAAGCAATATAGCCAGACATTGGTGCGATCGGTTCTCTATCTGAAAATTGCTCAGTCGGGAGTTGCGTGGATAGATGCCACATGAACGGGTGAGCCTATGCTCGCCGATGGGTCTTGAAGTCAACCATTCCAACAACCATTCTGAGGCTTCTCTTTCCCTCGCTTTCTGCCTGAGTGTCCATTTATTCGTTCCGTTTCTCCCTCTCTGGCTTTCTTTTCTCAAAAGATCTGGTGCGATTATCTAAAGCATGCTACTGGCTGAATTGGCCCATACCAGGGTCAGCGATCTGTACCATACATCCCAAACTGCCCGAGGAACCTCCCTTTCTGTTCTTTTTATGCTTTCTATGAAACTTCCTAACCGATAAGAAAGGATCTCTCTCATAGGACGCATACTAACCGAAACCAAAGTTGGCACCTTGAAAGAGTTATAGCGCAAACGGAATGTCCAGCGCACAAATTGAAGCTGCAATACATCAAGTGCAACGATATCTCTCTGACTTACTGGCAAGGCTTCCAGCGAGTACGTTGCCACCGACTCCCAGAGCGCCTGCAGTAAACGAACTTTGCATTGAGGAGGCAAAGACTTAAGGATGAACATTGCCAAGTGCCCATCACTGCCCCTAAACAGCGTTCAGCACTTTCAAGTCGGTCCCTGACTAACTTTCTTGGGTCCCCTCCCTCAAACACACGACACCCAAGGTATTTATAGCTCTCTACACATTCAACTGTCTTCCCTTCAAAAGTCACTTCCCCTTCTATTTCCCTTCTTGAGCCTGAGAGTGTAAGAACTTTTGTTTTCTTTAAATTCACTTTCAACCCATATTCCTGAATAAGAGGCCAAACGGTCTAAACGCCACTGCAGGTCAGAAGAAGAGTGAGCAAAAATAACAAGATCGTCTGCGTAACCTATGCTCTTAAGCAGTAAGTCCACCAATCTTACCTCCTCAGGGATACGGGGTCGCTGCTCCGTTGTTTCATTTTCCTCCCTCCTCTCTCCGCATTCTCCCCCCCTCTGTCTTTCATCCGTCTCTGATTCCCTATCCAAGCCGTTATCAGCTTCTCTCCCTTCAACACTCAAAGCAGAATGAATATTATTAATAAACAAGAGAAAAAGAAGAGGAGAAAGTAGATCTCCCTGTTTTACCCCTGCACTTTCGGAAAAGACCCAATCCGACCCATCTACCCTTCCCCATACATTCATATACATGGAATGAATCATGCACACGTCCTTCTCGCTGACTCCTTCCTCTCTAAGTCTGTCAATCATTTTCTTTTTGGGTACTTGGTCAAATGCCTTGCTGAAGTCAACAAACGCTGCAAGGAGGGGTCTATGTCTCTTCTTTGCTGAAGCCGTGAGAGCATGAAGAGCAGCTATCGCTTCCCTTGTACTGACTCCCTTCCCGAAACCCACCTGTCGTTCATCTATATTTGTTTTCCCCCTTAACCGACCATCCATCAACAACGCAAACAACTTTGCCAGAAGGTAGACGATGTGTATGGGCCTCCATTCGTCATAACAGGGAGAGACGTGACCTTTTGGAACAGGAGCCATTCGAAGGAAGTTCCACTTTTCTGGCCAGAAAGAAAAAAGGAAAAAAAGATTGAAGAAAATGAAAAGAAGAAAACGAGACAGACGAGAAGAGGAAAAGCATAAATATACCTGTGCAGGGGAGATTCCTTCGAGGCCAGCTGCCTTCTTTGGGTCGATTACCTTCAGTATCTTCTCACATTTATCGAAAGAAAAGAAAGGTGCCGGGGGGGGAGCTGGTGTTTCATCCTTCTTTTAAGGCTCCAGTCCGTCTCTACTGAATACATCGGCCCAAAAATTTGAAAACGAAAAGACGGACGGCTTTTCTCCCTCACTCCCACTCTCTGCCTTTTTTCTCTTCCTCCTCCATTTCCATAGGGCTGCTGGGTCCTTAGCAGCTTCTTCCGCGAGTCTTTCTGCCTGAAGAATGGCATACTTTCTCTTTTTTCTTGCTATCAACTTCCCTCTCTCTCTGTTTAACCTGTTTATCTTTCTCTTTGCTGTGATGCACCGCTCATCTTCGTCCCCCCAGAGTTCCTTTTCTTCCTTCCATTCCCTTTCTGCGGATCTAATTCTCTTTTGAATCTCCCTGCATTTTTGATCCCTAGCTCCAAGGTGCGACAGCCTTTTCCTTCCTTTCACTTTTCCTCAGATGAGTTGGCTTTTATTTTTTCTCCTTGGGTTGCGCGAGTACATGCTCCCACTGTTAGGTGAGTCTAGCTATTTGGCTTTTCGGTGGCACAGAGATAGAACAAGTAGAAGACAGAAAGGTAGAAGCTGGTATCTGAGTAGCGGGGTAGAAAGAAGGGACGGATACAAGGGGAGGGGGAAAGAGGGGAGGAGGAGGAGGCGAAGGTATGGATGGAATAGGCTTGCCTTCTTTTTTCAATTCCTGAATCCTGGCGTCCCACAACCCAGGCCAAAGCTTCCCTGCTAAATCTTTTCATCTCATCATTGGTGACCGGCGTTTGCCTTTCTGGCTTCGTGAAAGAAGGGGATGGGACAAGGGAAGGGTGAGGCGGCGAGTTGTCATTCGGTTTTGATGGAGATAAGAGGTTGAGAGATAGAGAAACAGCCGCATGTTCGGGGGCTGCATCAGGCTGTAGCTCAACCCCAAAAGAATTCCACAAACCAAGAAGAGGAGGATCAATCAAAAACAAATCAATGACCGTAGCTGGGGCACCCCCTTCATAATAAGTGCAAGCCCGTATGAAGTTGATTTCAATCCCTTTCTTTTCATCTTTCCAAGACAGGCCATTCAAGGAAAGGAGGTTTGCTTTCTCATAAAAGCGAATGGCAGCTCTTCCTGGTTCGTTTACGATTGAACGACAGTCAGAGCGGTGAGACAGTCTCTCGATTGCTTCTTCCTCCTTGCCTCCCAAGATCTCTTGTAAGTCACCCGTCCCCCTGATCTGTTCCTTTTCCCATGAAATTCCTTTAGAAACCTCCTTTCCTATATGGCAATTGAAGTCTCCTGCCACAATGCGAAGGTCGCATAGCGGAATATCATAGACTGCGTTGAGAAGCATCTCTCTCTCTACCTCTTTCGGTTCATTGTTTCTTAATCTCTTCTCTGCCCCCGATTGGAGGAGATAGACACCGAAAATATGTAGAGATGCATTCGCCCCCCCCCCCCCTCCTGGGCCGGCAAGCAGCTCCTGAGTGTCAGTTTGACCATACTGGGCCCCACCAACTCCCAAAAAGGCTTTAGACTAGTGACTAAGCATGATTGGACAAGGATACATACCCCCTCTGTTTTTACTTCCCTATCTTTTGCTCTTTTGTATACCCCCAGTTTTCTTTTGTACCATTCTCGATGACTGAAGTTTTTTTCTGTGTGGGTGGGTATGTTGATTGAAGTGGTTGTGTACTTCGTTTCAGTCAGGATTGCAATATCGATCCCTTCCAATCACCGGTCAAGCGATTCATTCCCGAAACGAAAATTAAGACCCCCGACATTTAGCGCGGCAATGGATAGCCTTCTTCCATTCACTGTTATGTTTCGCACGCCGGTTGTAGAGGAAGAAGATGAAGAAGAAGAAGAGAAAGAAAAAGAAGAAGAGGGAAAAGGTTCACTCTTAGAGAAAATAGAAGGAGGAGACGCTTTAAGAACCCAGTCTGGAATTGACGTGAAAGCAGAGGGGCGGGAAGAGGAAGATGAAGAGGAGGAGGAAGAAGAGGAGGAGGAGGAGGAAGAAAAAGAAGAAGAAAAAGAAAAAGAAGAAGAAAAAGAGGAAGAAGAAGAAGAAGAAGAAAAAGAAGAAGAAGAAGAAGAAGAAGAGGAGGAGGAGGAAGAGGAGGAGGAAAAAGAAGACTAACACGATGAAGAGGTAGGGTGAGGTGCCTTTTTGAGGCCAGTGATCGGTTTTCGTCTTCTGCTAGCCCAGAAAGTGGCTCTCATTAATTGAGGCACAAGTGAGGCCGAGATCCATGCAGTCCTTTCCCATTCTTCCCGTCTGATTTCGTATTCTCTCTTTCTTCCATTTCCTCCCCTGACAGACACAATTTTCACAATGTGAGTGATAAGAGGGGGAGCCCCGCTTCCCGCCTCATCAGTGGCGCTGCTCTCCTCTTCAGAATCTGTCTTCTCTTCTTTACAAAAGAAACCCCCACACCCCCCCACTCCCAGTACTCCCCTATATACATCACAGATGGGAAAACGACAGACAGAGATAGGGGAAGTATGACGATACATATATGCATCTTCCTCTTCACTTTCTGTCTGTCTGGCTCTCTGTTTAGGTGGCTTCCTATTGCTCTCCTCTCTTTCTATTTCTGCTTGCTGTATGTCTGTCTGTCTATCTACCTGCCTTGGAGGTCTGCCTCTTCGTCTTCTCTTTCTCTGGTCTGTAGGCTCCCTGTCAGTCTGTCTGCCTGTCTATCCTAGGAGTCTTTCTCTACGTCTGTTTCTTTCTGGTTCCAGTGGCTGTCTGTCGGTCTATCTATCCACCTGTCTTGGAGGTTTTCCTCTTTATCTGTTTCTTTCTGGTTCTTCTGGCTGTCTGTCTATCTGCCTATCTGCAGGGGAGGGAGAAGAGAAGGGTGAAGGAGAAGAAGAAGAAGAAGAAGAAGAAGAGAGACGATTCCATGGATTTCTGCATCCCCCAAACTAGCTAGGCATGCATCTGATACAAGCCCTTTGAGCAGCTACACAGGCATTTTTTTTCAAGAGACCGTCTACGCCTGCGGTGTAGATGGTCAAAACACCGTCCAGATATGCGGCTTTGGCTTTTAAAACACCATAAATGATGCACGTCTGCAGCGTGGACTTTCAAGCTTATCCAAAAATATGGCCTGGACTTTCGAGTAGTAGTTAGGTTCAAGGAGGTCACGCCTGCGGCGTGGCCTTTCAAGAATGGATTTTTAAGCGGCATAAAATTTTAAGTAGCCTTGAGTGTTAGGGGGGTACTGCTTACATACAAGCAGTCACCAAAAAAAGGCCCCGGAAAGCAACGGAAAGTTGGAGGGGCACTTATCCGTTGCAGTGTACAAAAAAGGATGGATTTTGTGCTTTCCGGGGTCATTCGCACGCTTGCGTGCGTCAGATATATACATGAGCTCAGGGAGATTGTTTCCTAAGTGCCCTTTGCGCTTTGCTTTCCGGGGCCATGCATGGAGGGGGCCAGAAACACTAGAGAAGTATATCTTGCGTGATTAGAACTGCATATCTGTGATCAGAACTGATCAGAACTGCACATGCGTGATCAAAACTGATCCGAACTACATCATGAGTGGAATTTGAGCTCAAAAGAAATAAATAGAATCTGAGTAGTTTCAAAAGAGTGACAAAGATTGAGAAGTATGTTCCTCTGTCCATCTAGCTAGAATAACCTTTTCTGAGTTAGTGACGTAACAAGAGACGCTGACAGAGTGTCGTGTATTAGTCAGTAGCCAGGCGTTGTTCAACTTTGAGCGCCAGATAGGTTTACGCTCAGCTGTTCTCACAAAAGAAGTGAAGTGCTAGCGTTTCGGTAAAACTCTGTAGTCTTGTGGAAAAGGTTTATAGGTGTACAGTCCCGCAGTGCTAAAGATTTTACGGTTTTTTTCGGTAGCTAAAACAGCCTTCCCACTCCGTACACTCTTTAATTTGCCGTACATCTCTATCTTGTTCACCTTTTCTCTATGTTCGGTCAGTAGCCTACGGAAGGGATTTTCGGGCAGCCAGCCCAACAAGGGGGCCTTTTTGGCCAGCAGCAGCCTGCAGCAGGAGGAGTGTTCGAACAGCCGCTGTGACAGCAAGGGTCAGTCTTCGGTCAGCCCACTGGAGGAGGAGGATTGACAATGTTTGGACAGCCAGCTCAACAGGACGGTTCGGTGTTTGGACAGCAGCCTCAGCAGGGCGGTATGTTCGAGAGAAGTTTTGTATGCCGTTTGCTGTATATCGCGTGTACGCCCTATTTGAGGTTTGCGTGCGTCAGACATCCGCTGTTGCGCAACACCCCATGTGTTGTTCAGGAGATGATTCATGTGTTGCCTTTAGCCACTAGATTTAGCCACACGTATCCGCATCCAGATTGATGACGTCGATATCTGAGAGTCTTTCATGTCGGCCTATTGATTGAGACAGACTCTGCAGATTGACAGACTTCTAGATTGTCTAGGCACTGACAGTTCTTTTCTCCTGTGATCGGGTGTGAGTCTGCATCGATGGTAGGCTAGCTGAGTACCGTATTTTCTGCCGTTAACAGCCTATGTGCTCTATCTTCTCTTTCAGAGCTTCCAAAATGTCTTCCAAAGAGCTGGCCTTTTCCCCAACTGTTCCTTCCCAACGTAAAGACTTTGACTCCCAAGCAGCTTAGTTTAATTCTCTGAAAATATGGCTGCAGTGGAATTGCTCCAAGGCTGGAACTGAGGGTTTTATTGGCGCCTGCATCCTCCAGATGGCATAAGTGGATCCTCCCCTGTCCGGGGAATTTCAGAACATCTACGATGAGTTCGTTCAGCCGAACATATGGCCTGTTCAGGGCCGTCTCCTTCCTCCCAGGAATACTGCTGCCAACATGGAGGCAGGCCTAGCGCCGCCAGAAGAGGATGGTTCCTGGACCCTGGAGCTCCCTCTTACCACCTTCCTCAGGAATGAGTACTTCCCCCGAGTTGCATCCCAGTTCACAGCAGCATCCCCGGAGATGAGACGCAAGGTGTGTCAGGAATATCTGCTCGTCTTTAATGTGAAGGCCCCCAAAGGTCGTTCCCCGATGGAGTCTTTGAAAGCTTTCGCAAAGTTTATCTCCATTGCAGGGACGGGACTTCAGGTTTCTGACCGTGACCTCGGTGAAGCCTTCCATACTGCCCTGCCGCCCACCATCTAACAGTTCGCTGCGAATGAACCAGCAGCTGTGTGTGCTGTGCAGAATGGGGCTGCCGTCTCTGTCAGCCAGTCTTGGGCCCAATATCAAGCGTGGCTGCCTGCATGGCTGTGCAAGCAGGGGAGTACTCACTCGTTCAACAGGTACTCATAGATGATTGAGTTTAAGGGGGGCTCCATTGTTTGGTCCTATCCCTCTGCTGACTTGACTCTACAGCAGGCTAATTCCCATTCCGCCTTGCTGCCTGCCGACTCTGTCCAATCTCTGCAGAATACCCAAACTCGCAACCAAAAACCCTGTCTCCGTCTCTATATTCCCGATGAATTCTTTGCGGCGATGACAATTGAAGAGGCCCAGGTGATGTCGACAGTCGTGCGTCGCTTCTTGCGTCGTCTCAGTAGAGGCCGTGGGGGCAGGGATGGACAGAGAGGGGGTTTTCAGGGATCCCAATCCAGCTGTGGTGGTTTCCAACAGTCATAACAGCAACCAAGGGGGGGGGCACAAGTCGTTCCTACTTGTTGTAGCTGTGGTTACAACCCTTCCGCAGTCCCCCGTCAGCCTGGGTCGTCTTCCTCCCAGTTCCGCTCCTCTTATGCGCAGAGAGGAGGGGGGAGACCTTTCACCGGTATTCGGGGTAGATCAAGGGGTCGCTAAGGGATGCTAATGAAAGGCCCCGTACCTTCTATGCCAATGCAGATGAATCCATCGAATACTACCAGGAGAATGATCCTCCCGAGGAGGGAGAGGAAGAGGAGTATGATGGAGAAGGTTTAACCCATGTGAGTGACGAAGAGCTCACGCACTATTTCACCCTGTGCACCGAGCGTATCTAGGAGTTGGGTGTCACGCCCGACACCTATCTTGCCAACTTCTCCACTCAGCATGAGTTTGCCCATATTCTCGAGTACAAATATTCCTCTTCCCTCCTCTCATTAGTCCAGGCAGTCCTCTCTCAGACTGCCCAAGATTCCTCAGACCGCCGCCGTCTCCTCCGATGCCTGCATAACACCGGTTGCACGTTCACGTTAATTCTGGAATCTAGTTCTGGAATTCGTTCTGGGTTTACCAATCGTTCGTATAATCTAGAGACATCCCTTTGTCTCCAAGTATAGCACAGCAGAGGGGGGCGCTGGTTTGGGCATCGAGTCGACAGAGAGGGTTGGAATTGAGATCCCGCTGCCTGTGTGGGGGGGAGAAGTCCAAAAGATCCGAATTGTCAGTAAAGTCACTACCCATTCCAGGGTTGAGTTCGTGATTCTTTCCTCGGTGTATGTGGATGCGTTCTTTGAAGGCAGAGCGCTAGTGCTTTGTGGTCTGGTGGAGCAGACCTAGCTTCATCGTACTCGACCCTCTAGGACCTCCCCCCGGTTCCGACCTCAAGCAATGCCGCTGGTCGAGCTTCACGACGGTCCCTCATGAGAAGCCCGGCAGGGCCTGCGAGAACGCCAGCAAAGGAAGCTAGGGCACTGCCCCCCTGCCGGTGAGTTGAAGAGAGAACATCAAGCAAAGATGAATGAGCATGCTTTCCTTCTTTCTCTTTTTTTCCTCTCCTCCGGAGTTTCTTTCTTTGAGTCGTCGTTTTGTTTTTTCTTTTAATTGAAGGATGTCGCAAGCTTCTTTCCTCTGCCCCTTTCTCTTTAAAAGGTTGTTTTGTGAATGATTCCACTCATGCCTTGCTTGACTTCCCATATGCAGTAGAGGAAGGGAGCTTTGTGTGCACTGGAGTCAACCTCTGCACGGTGACCAAAGAACGAAGACCGACGCATGTGCTTTCCTGTTCCTTTACGTCGACCTGGTGGTAGGAAGGCGATCCCCTCTCATGACTTCTTTGGGGAAGCAACCTCCTTAGCTGGCAACTGCTTGCCTGCCTTGCGAGACAAGGTCTTGTATGAATACCTTCGGCATGGGTGTGCAATGTACGTTCGACTGAGAGCCATATGGTCAGAGTGTGATCAGAAGTCTTTCTTGAGTACTCTTCGTACTGTTATTGAGGCCGTTCTTCGCTTCTATCCCGCTTGTGCTCTGACCAAATGTCACATTGAGTTTCTTTCTTTCCGTCCTCACTCTTTCGCTTCCTATCTTTCCTTTCTTGAAGAGGTTTGGGGAGATTTGCTTTTTATTTCCGAAATCGATATCTCTTTCCCTCTTCACCATGTTTCTTTTCATGCCAATCTCTCCATCGTTTTTTCTTTGGTTGACCAAGCGTCTGGTTGTACAATTGCTTATCCTGTCTTGAGTAAAGGAACCAAGAGTCTCTTTCCAGTTGTCGTTGAATGGCTCTCTCATGGGGGGGCTATGCGTATTTTCTGTTGTGACAACGAGAAGGCTCTCATGGAAGGAGACGTTGCCTCTGTTCTTTTGAGGCATGGAGCTTACACCATCCCTGTTCCCCCTGGTTCCTCAAAAGGTCCATGTAAAACTTGGAATCGTATTCTTCACGCAGGACTAGAATCAGCTTTCATTTGCTTTAGTTTTCCCCTGTCCTGGGCTCCTTTTGTTGTTTGCTCGATCGTCAAGTATTCGTACAATAGAACCACAACAAGTGAAAGAAGGACTCCCATCATGCGCAGTGAAGGAAAAGAAGCAGACTACACCTTCCTCTTTGGGGACTTTGTCGTTTGGCGACCTCATGTACAGAATAAAATGAAAGGCTGCCGTTTCCGAGCTTATTTTGGTGTTTTTCTTTTCGATGCGTCTAATCAAGAGTATGTCTGCGCTCCGTGGGACTTGGAACGTTTCTGTTGGAGTCCAAGTCCACACTGTGTTGGCTGGGTGCGATTGCATTCAGCGTTTCCAGGTGTGGTCACTCGAAGTCGATTGTGGGGATTCATCCTTCCCCGTTCTTCCCTTCCCCTTCCCTGTTCCAATTCCATTTCTGTCCCTCTCCAGTCTTCCCAACCTCCTTTCTGTCGACCTTCTCGCATCCCTCCTTCAACTTTCCGTCCCCTTCCTTTGTGTTTTTCAAGGGGTTCTGGGTATGTTTTGTCAGAAGAGAGCATTGAGGATGATGAAGTGATTCTGCCTGTCCCTGTTTCTTCTACTCTGTTTTCTCCATCCCTGCCTCCTTCTTCCCTAGCTTCCTCTATCTCTGTCCCTGCTCCTTACCCTCCTGCTTTGCCTCCCGTCCCTCGTCCCCGTCTCCCTGTCCCCTCTTTATCTTTTTATCTTCTTTCAGCTCTTCTTCCTCTTCTTCGCGAATGAAATCTTCGGGTTTGGGGGTGTGTGCGTTGATTTTAAGTCAATTTGGGAAGTTGTTTGCTGTTGAGTTTAATCGTCCGGCAAGAAGGGATGGACGTCTGCCTGTCACTTCCCTCACTCAGTCTTCTCCATCCTCCAAAGTTGAACATTTGCTGGGTCTTCCCATGTCAGCGATGGTAGGCTAGCTGACTACCGTATTTTCTGGGGAACACAGCCCCAGCATCAGCAGCAGCAGGGCGAACTTAAAGTTTTTTCAGAACACTGAGGACAGCAGCAGCAGCAACTGGGTGTTAGGCTGAGGGGGTGCCTTGGGGGAAGGTACGAACTTCTTCCGGCGCCCCGGGATGAGGGGAGCGCATGTCGAGTCGGACGAAGAAGTAGTCATATAGCCGTCGCCACCCAGTCCGCCAGAACCCAACTCCCCCTTCCCCAACCCCCCTATAACCACTCCTATAATGGCACAACTTCTTATAAATCTTAGAGAGGGGGGATTCAACAAGCTGACCATCTCTGCACAGATCGTTCAGATTGTTTCTTCCACTGAGACCTTCAACTGGGGGCTTGTTACCTCTTTGCAGCATCTGCTGAGGGACAACGAGGAGGGTAAGGAGGGAGTGCTTATTGTTCTGAGAAAACTCTGTAAGGGGGAAACTCGGTTAGTTTCCGACTCGCCCTCTTTCCCTGCTGTCTTTCTTACCAGTGTGCTTTATCATAGGTGAGCTTATTGTTCATAGGCGCTTTCTCTCACGTGATGTGTTGGAAACGTTGTCCCTCTTTTTAGACAACTCTCTCTGTCTTTTCGTCCACACAAATGAGAACAGGTGCATACGATGTGTGGCGATGTGCCTTGTGATAGCCGTATATAGCCGTAAAATTTCTCTCACTGTTGTGCCCGGTTGTGCTCCGTCTACCTGTCTGTCTTAGACTGCCTGCATATAGTCTATCTATATATCTGTCTGCCTGTCTGTCTGCCTGTGGCTGCAGCTCCCCCCCCATTGCACTTTCGTGCCTTTCTGCACCGCCAACATGCCTCTTTTCTTCGACTTTCTTTCTGACAAGGTGAGACGTGAGACCCGTCCAGCTTACCACCGAGGCCTTACTGAAGACGATCTTCAAGACTGTGAACGCCAACACACTCCCCCACCTTATCATTTCCAACATCCTCGCTGCCTGCCATTCTTTCAAGAACTGGCAGACCAAGCACAGTGCCCTGACCTTCCTTTCTAGCCTCGCAACTGGCACCGTAGAGGTTGCTGCTCAGGTTGTCATTTCTCTTCCCATCATTGTGCCAATTCTCTCCGAGATTGTGCATAATATTAAGCCCTAGGTGGCTGCATGAAGCCGCCAAGACCTGCCTGAGGGACTGCCTTTCGCTTGTCGGCAAGAAGGACGTGTATATCTCCTCTTGTATAAAGAAGATCCAGCATGCCATTGAGTAGCTGAGAGCCGCTGGCGACACTCATGTCAGTGAGGTTTGATAGGTCCGCTCGGGTCCGTTCCCATGCCAACACATGCATAAAAATAATTTAGCATGCCATTGAGCAGCTCAGAGTTGCTATAGAGGGTGTGGACAGACCCTTTTCTATGAACTTCAAGGAGTTCGAGCCTACCGTCTATAAAACACTCCACACACTGTCAGTCTTTGACCCTGAAGACTTAGTCCATCCCACCACCCTCGATGCCCCCAAGGTTGTTCATGCCCTCAAGTTTGCTGCTGCTATCTATGCTAACGTGACTCAAACCGCAGTTGACAGAATCAATAGACCCCCTGTTGAAGAAGAAGGAGCAGCCAAGGCCGACTCTACCACAGCCCACGCCCTGAAGCTCAGTGTGACACCCGTGTTTACAGGTTTTCTCCCCTTCAGAATCTCTCCTATAATGATAGACTCTTTTGAGCATGCTTAGCGACACTTTGAGCCCCTGGTGGAAGCAGCTACCATGGCCAAGGCCGAGTTTGAGGAGGTCATCAATGGTTTGGGGCAACATAGGCTGCGAAGGTTGCGATAGATCCAAGCAGGTCGGTCAGAAAGGCACTATCAGTATACCAAAAATGAAAGCTAAACTCGACAAACAGTCAATCTTTTTAGGCAAAATGAAGCCTAGCTTTCCTGTTTGCTTCTTTAGTATTTATCGACTTGTCTATTTGCTTGCTTGTTTGTTACTCAGTTTAAAGGTCGGTCAGTCTTACAGTCTGTCAGTCTGCTGGTATAATCTGTCTGTCTATCTATCTGTCTATTTGCCTGTCTTATTTTTGTCTGCTGGTATGGTCTGTCTCTGTCTCTGTCTCTGTCTCTCTCTCTCTCTCTCTCTCTCTCTCTCTCTGTGTGTGTGTGTATGTGTGTGTGTGTATGTATATATGTCTGTATATGTGTGTGTGTGTGTCTCTCTCTGTCTTTCTATCTCTTTCTAGCTATCTCTCTCTCCCTCCCTTCCTCTTTCTCTCTCTGTATGTCTCTCTCTCTCTCTCTCTCTCTCTCTCTCTCTTTCTCTTTCTGTGTGTGTGTGTCTCTCTCTCTGTGTGTGTGTGTGTGTGTGTGTATGTGTGTGTGTGTGTATATATATATATGTGTGTGTGTATGTGTGTGTGTGTGTATGTATATGTATGTATATGTGTATGTGTATCTGAATTCCAGAAACCTGGCCTTGTGTATCCTTTTTCTATAATGCGAGCGTATAACTGCATGACGTACATTTAATTCTTTTCAAAATCTTTTTTTCTTGATTCGAGTGGATTATCAATGGTTGGATGGATGAATGGATGGATCATCTAGGAGAACTGCATAGGGGAGGACAAACATACATGCAGACCTATCAACTGGCTACTATCATATACGATAGGTTTTGTAACCTCGGAGTAAAAGGCCATGAAGGTTCGATGGGCTTTGATGACTCATTTGCGTTTGTGACACTCCGCACCAGCATGTACCAGCACACATCAGCACACACCAGCAATAGCAGACCGTATGGATCAAAGGGGTGATACACTGTCTGTTGAAGGGCTCTGTGGTCGAGCATCTCACCATCTATCTGAATCAAGTAGGGTTGTATTGGAGTTGGGGACCTGTGTACGCGTCTGCATGCCAGTTAATCAAACAGAATGTTGCATGTTGAGCAGAAGCAGAGAGCACAGAGACCGGCACGGCAGACAGATTGTGAGTGGACAAAAATGATGAGGGAAGGTGGGCTGACCAGCGTGGCTATTCAAATTTTGATGGTGGGATCCTTTTTATGGAGTCACCCAGACTTGCGTACGTACGTACGTATATATATATATATATATATATATATATATATATCGATGAGCAGACACGCACAAAAATAAGTTATCAGGTTTGAGATTAAGTCGATTCAGTTGTCTCTCTCTTTCTTATATCTAAAAAGACCGTGGTGGCCCCTGCATGTATGATTGAAATCCCGGGCATTCGATCTTGTTTGCAGCTGCGAGGGTTTAGGAGGGAGGAAGCAAAGCCGGAGTCAGGTTGCAGGCTGAGGAAGCCACTTCTGACGCCTTTTTAAGCATTTACACGAGCCCCGAAGGTAGAGGATCTCTCGAGCCAGACTGAGTACACCAAGTCTAGTGTTTCTTCTTCTTCTTTTGCTCATAAATTTTTTGATTTCGTTCGGGTCGATCTCCCGGTTCCATCTCGATCATTCCATCTGCCTGGATTGGGTGCTTCTTGCCTTGCAGTCGTTCTTGGTCTCCCACCGTTGCAGGCTTGAGAAGTACAGAATTAATAGAATACGGCAAGGTTCTTTAGCTTAGCTTCTTGTCGAGTCTCTCGGCTAGTACCTTTACCTTTCCCTCATGGTTCTTCATTTCCCGTCATTGCCTCTTCATTGTACATCTCCCACATGGTTTTTCGATGGGACGTTCTCTCTATAGGGGCCATGATGGGCCGTCAGGGCACTTGAGAGCCAACAACACTCCACAGAAACGGGAAGCAACGCGGTGGTGCTTACACAAGTGGGTCTTCCTGCTTCTTTTGGTGGGTCTGAGGGTGTTTTCAGCTGAGCAAGTCGTGTGGGCAGCAGTTAGAACCGTGAGACATTGTGGGAATCTGCCTATTGTACACGCTGTTTATGGCCAGATAAAACCTCAATACAGTCTCCAGCATCCGGTAGCAGCTTGTTCCTATGCGCCAGTGTCGATCGAGCCGTACATAAAGTCCCCTGGATAGATCTCCATATGTTCTCTTTGCAGGTGCAAAGAAGATCCAGAGCGGAAGGGGCAAAGCAGGAGCCTAGGGGGGGGCACTCTTGGGCTCATATAGGGTTACAAGTGCAAAAATGACATAAAAAATGAACCAAAAAACATTTGGACGAGCTTTTCACACAAGCTGGAGGTCTAGCATGTTGAGTTACTTCGAAATCAATCACTTTTACTGTATAGTTTATGTGGTTACATGAGGTTACACCTCTTATTATATATGTCCCCTTGCAAGGTTACAGGTTATAAGGTTACAGGCGGTCTTGAGGTCTGTAACCAACCAAAAAGCCAACTTTCAAAAACTCTTTAAATCACTTCAAAAACACTTTAAAATGCATGTAGATGAAGGTTACATCACTTTTGAAGAGGGTTATTTTAGGTTACAGGTTACAAGGTTACAGGGGGTTTGGCTACAAAGTGAAAGGGGCACATCGTTTTTCGTCAGTTTCTCATGTAACCTCAATCAACAGAAGATGTTTTCAATATTTTTAGACGTAACCTGATGAGATTGATCGATTGAGACCACTTTTGAAGTAAAGGTAACATTATAGGGGGGTATACCCTTATGTATAGGGGGTGTTGAAACCTGTAACCCAATATAAGTGCCAGATCCTGGGCGGGAGCTGACGACGGTAACTTGAGAGGTTTGTCTTTACATTTGCTGTATGGTCGCTTTTTTTTTGTACAAGCAGGTAAGAGTCAATACAGGAATCTAGAGTGCTTTAACGTTTGTCTAGAATGTTTTTGCCATCTTCCACTTTTCTCGGTTTTTTTTGCTTTCACGAGGAATCAAAGCTCGCAAGGATTTTTGTGTTGTCTGCGTCTGCTAGGTGCCATGCAGTCTGCTCCATCTCTGTCAGGAGGCGTGGTACACTTGCGGGGAGGACAGTCGGAGTGCAAGGAGCGCCTGAGGGCGGGGGTTTCCCTCCAACAGGAGAACAGGATACCGGCAGGTCCGTTTTTTTTCTTCAGTTGGTTTTTTACATGTAGTCTGGCCAAACAAATGCCAAACAAACTCGTAAAAAAAGATGTAGAGTACACCAAGGCTCTTAGCTTTCGCAGTCTGGCCGAAGAGGCGCGTAAACAGGCAGAACAGAAAAAAAACTGCGAAAAGTACAATAAGGTTCTTTAGCTTCTGAACTGTCTAGTCTGTTTCTCTCATATCAGGTCCCGCCCTTCTGTGTTTTTCTTTCTTTCGCCCCTGTCTCCTTCCCTTCGTTTCCGTTCTTGTCGGGTCTCTGTGTATGGTTTTGTTTTGTCTTGCCCTTTCCGTACATATCTGCTCGATTTATCGGATGATCCCAGATTGCATGAAGATACATTCAAATAGATGCGTCCTGTGTCTTCATCTTTGGAGCTAGAAGGGAACCGTTACGACAGCAAGGCGCTTACCTGATCGCTTAGCTCGGCGTATTTTGTGTTAAATCGCTACCGGAAGAAAAGGACTTGACATTCTTGCGATCCTTGTCTTAATCAAAAGTGGTATATAGGTAGAATGAAAGGATGTCCCTTGCAGACAGGTCGAGTTCATCATTCCCCCTCATCGATTGGAATTGAGTCGATATCTTTCCCTTTCTGCTGCGTTCCAAAGGCTCACTTGCTGCTGTTCATCTTCTCCTGTTCGGGTACAGAAAATTGTTTCCCCCTTCCTGATGCCTCCATGGGGCTGGGACCTCGAACATAAGTCAGTGACTCGAGAGTGACTTTTCCTCTCAGCAACAGCAATTTGCCTTCATGTGCAGTGCATCATGTTATCCATTTTTTGCTGTCAAAAGAACGGCTACAGCGACAATATATCTGTATTCTCATCTGAATATGACCTACTAAGTGACTTTCGATTTATTTGTTTCATTCAGCCTTGCGAGCTTTGTTGAAAACCATTAGCTGAAAAGATCTCCCACCCTTTTCCTTGTGTCCGCCTTCGCTATTTGGCTGCATGTCTACTTTATTATACTATAATCTGTCTGCCGTTTTCTTTCTTGCATGGCATCATGTCAGTCCAGAAGAATTTGATGAAGACAACAAAACAAAGGTGCGTGCTGATAAATAACCATCTGGTCTACAAAACGATAAGCCGATTTTTCTTCTGTCAACTTGGCTCCTTACAGATCCTATTAAGAAGTCTCTAGACGGAGGCGACAAGATGGTTACCAGATCAAGATCGGGAACAAAGATCATACCCCCCACTAGATTGTAAGTTAAAAGCGCAATTCGTTGGTGTAATAGTAGAGTAAATGAACGTTTTGGGTCGAAACTGCATGAATGCAGGATTGATGACACCACTGAGTCTGATAAAAGAAGTTTTCACACTAATCAGAAGATGTAGACGGTTGGAAATTGAACCCTAACAAATTTATGAGGCACTCATTTGCTGCATGACCGATTGGTTATTGTGTCCTTTCACTGGCACTGTGAACCACGGTGACTGCATGGGATCCTCAGTCTGCTGCAGGGTGCTCAGAATTTATATGAAATCATCACGGACCCTGCCGGCTCTTTTTCTTCTTCACGTTTGTCTCATTCTTGTTCTCTCTCATCTTTCAAAAGCCTCCTTCCTGCCTTCCTGCCTGATTGTTCTTATTTGTTCCTCCTGAGGCTCCCACATCTGTTTCCCGGCTCCGCCTTCCCCAAAAGCAGTCTCTTCAAGTTTCTCCCTGTAGGGTCTCTTCTCATTCAACCTGTATAGTTGCTTCCTTGTGTATTCATCGATGGTCATTGCACATACTGCCTGCTGCTGCTTGCAGGCTGCAAAACGTTAGAAACAAAGAAAAGGTCAGTTTCTTGGAACACTGTAATTCCCACATACAACAAGGGTTTATTTTGAGTTTCTTGAATTAATTTTGAGTTAATGAGCAGTCTGAGAGAGGGGGGAAGAAGGCAGGTAGCAGAAGAAGATGAGGGAAAAGATCATCAAAAAGACTGATCAAATTTGAACACCCAGAGGAAGGAATCAATAAAAAAGCAATGAAAGAGGAGGGAAACATACAACTGACATTCCTTTTGCTGAATGAGTACATTTTGATTTGTTGCTTTCGTTTTTGTGCCTCAGCTACTTTTCCTCTTTGATCAATCGATCCTGCTGCTCTTGAGTCCATTGTTTCATCTCTTTTTTTGTAAACCCATTTTGCAGTCACATGCAGTTCTGTTCCTGGTATGGAAAGGAAGGAAACAACCCTGACTGCCCTAAGAATATGGGAATGAAGTCGCAAGCAGACTTTGACTTGTTCGTTAACTCCCTTGAGCCGCTGAGAAACAATGTGAGTAGAATGAATTTCTTTCTGAGCATGTGCCTTCTGCGCAAGAAGTGAAGGCTGCATGACTATCCCTGCATATGATGGTTTTTCCTTAGTCTAAGACACACACAGCCGTCTGAAGACCTTCAAAAGTTTTTTCATCCAAACAGAAGGAAGATATCATGCAGTATATATGATTGATTATCATCCATGATAAGAGGGATGCCGGCGATCATCGATTTGATTGACGATTGTGGTCACTGCATGTTTTGCAGGGTGGGAGTAAGAGGAGCCTCTCTGACAGGTCAGCCTCTCTTAACCTAACTCTTTCTCTTCCTACACATGAGAGCCTGTGCGATGTCTTCCATTGCTCTAGCTTACAATTCCTTCACTAACTCCTGAGTGCCAGAAGTCTGTCCTTTTAGAGGGGAGAGGAGAGGAGGGAGGGGGGGGCAGATCGGTGATAAGAGCCTATCAGTAAGACTCAAACCACCATGCATGCAGCAGTACACCTTGTCTGTCAATCGTTTTTTCGGCTACACTCCTTTTGCTTAATTGTCGACTCTTGCCGGTTCGGACCCCTTGCAATTCAATTTCTGCCCCTCAATTCGCTGCCTTAGGAAAAAGTACTTTTGTTGTCTTACAGTCTAATCAGTCCCCATTCTCCTCTTTTTTCATTCGGTATAGATCGTTTTCAAAGAATCATTCCGAGCTGTCCCGTCTACCTTTGGAACTCAACTTGATGGTCGGTCTGCAAGACCTGTTTGCGCCTTCTGTTTTCCTGCCCGGGCATTCTCTTTTTCCGTACTTAGCCTTTGCTTGCTTTCTGAGTCCCGCTGTCGTTGTGAAATGCCTCTTTCGTTGATTAGGCATCTGAACATTCACACATACATAAACATACACACATACACACACACACACACATACACATACACACATACACACATACACACATACACACATATACACACATATATACATACATACACACACACACACACACACACATACACATACATACACATACATACATATATACATACACACAAACATGTGTGCAGTCCGCCGGTGCTTCTCCTTTTCAGGAGCCCAAGGAGGAATTCAAAGGCGGCACAGGAACTTCAAAACCCAGGCGGTGAGACAGAAGCAGGTCAGTGTGACACAAGAGAGAGAATCTGATCCAAGGTGAGATCGGAATGCAGCACGGTGACCCCATTCCTCTAGGTCGGCGCCACAACCTTCACACATTTTCTCTCTCCACCACTCTAGCTTCGGTTTTTTGGTCGAGAGATTCTGATTCTTGTACAGTGTCCTAGCGTATGCAGGGTTGGGGTCATGATAGGCCAGATGATAGGTAAGTCATCAGGGGATAGGGGGGGAAAAGGGAGGAGAAGTAGAGTCCCTTCCCTCTCTCAACAATTACCGTGTGGCTTAGTCAATCAAGGAGCTCAGTGGAATCTTTGCTGAGAACTTTGATAACTCCGTCATCAGCCTCCGCATGTGTCCCAAGACCGCCGTCAACCGTTGCCGGGACATCCTAGACTTAGACCCTTTGCAGGTATGTTTTAGATAGGTCTTCTCGCGGATGTTGATATCCCAAAGCCACTCTTTAGGCTTTACCAACCCTGCTATGCCTTTCTCATCCCTCACAGGTACCCTTCAAGCTAAGTCGGACCCCTACGACCCCTCCACTCCCACCTCCGTCTCCGTCTCCTTCCCCCAAGCCGACCACACTTTCGCCTGCCATTCCCCATACAGGACGACTTCATGGAGTTTGGCCTTCCCCTCACTGCCACCAATATGCCCACCCATCATGACCTACCCCAGCAAGCCCTTGAGACCCCTAACCCTAACACCGATGAAGGCTCCCGATACGTCATTCCTCACCGCCGCCCTGACTACCCCACCCTCGATGACAAGCTCGTCCTCGAGCGACTCAGTGATACCTCAACCCCTCCCACCATCATCCTCAAACCCCTCCCCGCCATTGCTACCAACAACAACACCGAGACGGATCTCCAAGCCCTATTGTGGGAGACTATCATGGAGGCGAACCCTGAGACCACCCCCATGACTACAAACTCCCTCATCATCATACCCCCCAGCAATCAGATGCCCGGCCTCCTCCCTTCCCCCCCCAACTTCCCCACTATCAACCCCTCCCTTCGGTGCTTCCGATGGAACTCTGGACTCCCCCACACTGCCTTCATGGAGGGAGAATGGGGTTTCACTAGGAATTTGCGTGCCCGTCTCTCTCCTTCCCGTCTTTCTTCTCTCATTATTCATTACCACCATCATGTCCATCACCATGCAGAGAATGTTAATTTCGGATGCGTTTTTGTATGCACCTGTCTCTCTTTTTTTTTCTCGTTCTCCTTCTAGTTTTTCTCGTTCAGCAGTAAATATGACAGGTCCGAAAAGGAGGGGGGGAAGATTCAATAGGAGAGGGGGCAGACCGTCTGATTGGGGGACACCTGGACTGCTGCACGGCAACGAGAGAAGCAGGCCTGGTGCAGCTCCCCAAAGGGATTTCCATTGCCCCTTTTGATTGAGGTGGCTCTAGAGAGAAATTAAGAGACGAAAGAAAGAGAAAGACAGAGGGATGTGTATTGTTATTGCTATGAATATCTGTGCTAGTGTATGAGTATGCTGTGACAGTCTCTCCTTGCCTATCACAGCCTCACCATGCAGTATATCAACAAATATGTATGTGTGTGTTTGGGTGTGTATATGTGTGTGTGTGTGTGTGTATATGTGTGTGTATGTATGTGTGTGTGTGTGTGTGTGTGTGGGTTTGTGTCTGTGTGTGTGTGTGTGTGTGTATGTGTGTGTATGTGTGTGTGTATGTGTGTGTGTGTGTGTGTGTGTGTGTGTGTATGTCCGAACGAGAGTTGGCGTATGTATGTATGTGTGTGTGTCCAAACGAGGGTTGACTGTATTGCATGAAATTGCGTTGGCGATTGTCTAGATACAATGTTATACATAGAAGTCACTTCACTGTTGGCCCGTGGAAATATATGGAAATATGTTATGAAAAAGAAGTAAGAATATATGCTTCCATATATCAATGCGTGGAACCGCTTAGAGTTTCACTAGCTTATCCAAATATTAATAGCTAGTTCAGCTCTTTTATAAGTAGGAAAGATATGTACCGCTTTACTAGTTGCTCCATTAATCTAGTTTTTTATGCAGGTCCCAGTGACAGGGCCAGTTTGCGATAGCCGGAAAAATTAACACCTATTGGAGGGAAAGTGCCATGCAGCATAATTAACATCACCTAAAACATCACAAGCATGCAATTAAGCAGATTAAATTCTATATAGGCCTAGAATTTAGCTTACTAGAATTAAAGAGAATCAACATAAAGTTGATCATTACTTATCCGAGTCACTCAGATAAAGTAGTGCAGACCGTGTGGTGACATATCATTCAAAGTTAGAAACAGTCCCATACAGTCAATCTATATTCCACTCAGACCCTGCCAGCGATTAAATGCCCAATGTTTATAGCTAGCCCGATGTCTAGCCCGATCTGAATTAAAAAATACCAAGACTCTATTATAGGCTGCGCAGTCTGCATTCAGAAAGAGCCGATTATACAATTAAATAAAGTTATATAGTGACCATGTTTGATTTGATTATATTTGATTTGATTTGATTTGATTTGATTTGATTTGAGCTTCAACCTCAAATATTTGATATTTGAGGTAAGATTTGAGGTTAACCTCTTAGCGTTCCTCACTGAGTTACTGACTTACTGTCACTCTGATCATTTTTCTCATGACAATAGTTATCAGAACATTTCTGATGTGTGTTTCAAAAATTTAAAAAATATATATATATAATTATAAATTATTAGTTCCGTAAAAAAAATATGCCTGTGTGGCAGTGTATATACACTAGTCACTGAGACTCACTCTAGTACTAATAGAGATTAAGAACGTAAAATTGATAGATTTGAAATTGCATATGACTTTTTGTTGATACGATAAAGTTAGAGCACGTACCAAAATTGAGGTGACAATCACTCAGCTTTATGGCACTTCCTTTTCCTCTTCTTCATGATCACTTTCTTCAATGTGAATCGAATCGATCGGTGGTGGGAGCTGCTGAGAGCTTTTTCTCTGGCTTTTCGGCTTTCCAGGAGTGGGTGCTCCTGGGCTTCTATTCGGTTGCGGAGAGATGACAACGGGGTGAGACGGAGAACCGCGCACACGTTTGCTATTGCTGTTGGTGTTGGAACCGTCCTGTTTCTGGGCAGCTAAGCATCCAGAGTTGGTAAGTTCGGCTACCCTCTGTGCCGCGCCAGGGCCGACAACAAGCCCCTTGTGTTGGAGGTGAATATAGAGAGGTCGGTAGCC
>JAHBMJ010001609.1:0-11624 GCA_018398765.1 Chromera velia
CCCCCCCCCCCCCCCCCCCCCCCCCCCCCCTCCCTCTCTCTCTCTCTCTGTGTGTGTGTGTGTGTGTATTTGGGATTGGGCCGAGGAAAGAGGCAGGTCTCTCGGGGGACTTTCTGGGTGTCCTTCCCGTTTCATCTGCATGCCTGTACCGGATGGGACGACTGATTGATTGATTGAATGCACTCCTTCCTTCCTTCCTTCCTTCACGCATGAAAGGAAAGGAAAGGAAAGGAAAGAGAGGTCTTCCTTGATTCCTTCCTTCGCCACATCGATATCGGAGGGGGCAGAAGCCAAACATACGTGTGCGGGGCACCGAAACAGACAGACCCCAATGAATGTAGATATGGACATCCGTTTGATGCAGATTCGGAAAGAAAAGGAAACCAAAAACCAAAGTACAACGGAGTCTGCTGCATCCTCGGCAACGAATCGACTGGACCCAACGATTTGTTTCTCCAAAAATGTGAACGGTCAGCCAAGAACCGGGAAGGACGTGAAGCGAATGAATACAGAGAGATGGAAGCGATGGTGCGTCTTTCCTTCCTTACGCCCCCCTTCCTCTGTCTTCTATCAGCGTCAGTTTTTCTGCTCTGTTACCGTTCTTTAGAGAGCCTGACTGTCTGTCTGTCTGTCTGTCTGTCTATCTGTCTGGTGATCTGTCTGGATCTCCGCTCTCCTGTTTGCATTTCTATTCAGAGCTCCGGTTATCGCCTGTGCTCTGATCGCTTCCAGACAGTCCCGATCAGTCACACGATGCCCTCCCTCTGTCACAAGAGGCCCGTTTTTTGTCACAAAAGGTCTTTGGGCTCCAGCAGGAAGTCCCTCCTTCTTTCTGTCGTTGAACCCCCTTTCCTCTCCTCTTTTGCAAGCGGTCCCCTCTTTCGTGTTTGAAAGTCTCTCTAGAGCCCCTTTCCTCTCCTCTCCTTTAATGCCAGCGGTGCCCTTTATTCACTTTCTTTTAGAGTACCACGGGACTGTAGGAAGCCAGAAAAGCACAGCAGCAGAATAGGACCCTTTCCTTGCGGGAGGTCTTCTCCCACCCCAAGCCCCATCTCTCTTTGGTCGATATTTCTATAAGTTCTTTTTTCAGGGTGTCAAATTTTATTTCAACGTCTGCCTCCTTTCTCTCGCTTGTCTTCCTGGAAAGACACCTGTCGAGCAGTCACGCGAAAGAGAAGCTGGAGCCTGCCTGTGTCCTTCGGCGCCATTTCTGATCTCTCTGAGAGTTTGTCCGTTCTTGCGGTCGTCCCTCCTTCATTTCGTTCTCCTTTTTTTGCCTCTCTGGCTGTAAGGCTGTAAAGAAGAAAATGGAGAAGAAAAGGCACATTGATTCTCTGTTTGTCGTTTTCCCTTCTTGTCTGTTTCTTCTCCCTCCATCCGTTTTACATGCGTGTTCCTAGGCGCGCGTATGCGCGCGCGCGTGTGTGTGTGCGCGTGCGTGCGTGCATTCGTTTGTACTAATGTGCTGTGCACGTTTGCCAGTCCGTCGAAGTCGGTTTGTGTTCTTTTTCCTCTCGATCCATTCGCTGCCATTCAAGTTGTCAGTCGCCCCCTTTCATTCTCTCCCTTGCTTTTTTTTTCTGTGCACGTTTCGTCTCTGTCGTTCGTTCAATCTGCTGTTGCAGCAAGTTATTCTTTCTGTCTGCGTTTCTATGCGTCTGTATGCGCGTGTTTTCTTTCTTCTTCTTCTCTTTCTGCGGGTGTACATCCTTGCAGTGTGGCGCTTCCGATGTCCGATTTGATGGATTCACTGAATGTGAACGTGGCTGGGGGCATCATCATGCATGCTCTTCGCACGTCCTTTGCAGAGAAAGCATAAAGGTCCCACTCAATTGGAAACTAGCGTCGAAATTCATATACGCAGTATTATAGACTCACATATACATTGCATACTTTCAACGCCCGCCAGGGCTACAAACTAGGCCGTGGAACGACTGCTGAGAACTCCCTACTAGACTTCCTAGCTTTTTTAGAAATATGATATATACTATAATATACATGATCCTAGGCGCCGGCTACAGAAAAAAAAAAAAAAAAAAATCCCCCAAAGCCCTTTACTTTTTTTTTTTTTTTTTTTTTTTATCAGTCAAACAACTGTTGTTCAAGTGTTGTACAAGTGTTGTTTGTGTGTTGCACAACTGTTGCTAAGTATTGTTCAGGGTTGAAAAGTAAAAAAAAAAAAAAAAGATCTCCTCAAATCGCTTCTTTTTTTGCTTTTTTTTTTCTCTAGCTAGCGCCTAGACATGATTGAGATAATTTTCCTAGTGATTTTTAAATCTTTTTTAAAAAATTAAAGTTTCCCTTCAAGGCTAAGTTCAAGCTTTCAAATGTTCATTGTTAGAATTTTGTTAGTGAATGAATGAATGAATGTATAGGATTTTTTTAGTCTATACGCGTTACATAGGGTGGAATGGGGTGAAAACTATAAAAACTATAGGGTGAAAATACAAAAAAACTGTAAATGAAAATGATATTTTATTATACTTTTGGAGAGATTCATAAGACTCAATATCATATGAGGAATTAATTCTAGGATAAAAAATTAAGTAGAAGCTTAAAATAATAGTCACAATGTCTAGGTATGGCACAGCGGTTTTAAGTTTTGGGCAGTGGCTCAGTGTTGCAATTTGAATGATTTTATAGGAAACAACCCAACCTAGCAACCGAACATAAGTTAAATATTAATTTTCTGGGTTGTTGCTTGGTTGTTCAACCTGCTTTTGCACCCAGTCGTTGCATGTCGGCTTAGGTTGTGATCGAAAATCCGAGACAGCTAACATACCACACGGCAAGCGTGTGCAATCATGCACAATTGAACAATGCGATCTGCGATGCACAAAAATAGACGCAACCATATGGATGCATGCACATGGTGCACACCGGAGACGGGATCAAGCTCAAGACAGAGCTCAGACTCATGAAACCGCTCTCTGACTTGTCAATCGGAGAGGTACCAAATCTAGTACTGAATTCACAATCCATGCATCGCTGCAAGAAGAACACATTCGTTTCTTCGAACATGCGTGACTTGAGCCGACTTCGCCTTCATGCACTTTGGCATGCGCCCTTCTAGCTCCAGTCTGAGAAGACAAAGGAATTGGACAAAGCATTTACCGGTCATGATCAGTGGATTCGATTTTGAGAAAGTCATCATCGATCAGATGACCAAAGAGAGATTGCAACAGGTGCGCAAGCAGAGGAGAGACATCCCACTCCAAAGAAAACGAGAACGGCGTCATTGAAATTCTTGCCCCTCTCGATAAAACAGACGGTGATTATTCTTACACAGACAAGACGGCCGTGCCTTCTCGACGAGCGAGGAAAGGAAAGGAATGGATACCATTGCAACACTCTCCCTTCCGCTCCTCTCCTGTCCCACCCCTCCCTCCACTGTCGAAGGGATCCCAAAGGTCCCCACAGCAGCAGCAAATCAATCAATCAATCAATCAATCAAATCAATCAATTCATCATTTTGACTCTATGCATTCCCTCTCTACTTTTTTGGGCTGCATTCTCGCGAGGGTGGCAGAAAAACGAGTTCAATCGACGACGTTTCAATGTCACAGTGACCCTCATCTGTTGTCAAACCTGGGTTGGATTGCGAGGGGAAAGGAGGGACAGTGGCAGTCGTGTACCGCTCAGCCCCTTTCTTCGGTCGCAGACACGCAACTGCTCCCTTCTCCCGAGCAAAGTGTACTAGATCTTTCCAATTTCCCTCGCTCGACCTCAACGTCGCCCCATTCCCCACAAGGATGAGCCCTCTTCTGGCTCTCGTCAGCGCCACACACAGCCGCCTGGGGTCTTTGGTGAACCCCAACTGCCCCCGTGTGTTGGCCCTCACAGCGCTGAAGATGACAAAGTCTCTCTCACATCCCTGGACTGAGTCTACTGTGAGGATCTGAGGGTGGGGTTCTCTGTTGATCAGGTCGCGGCTCTGTCCTATCTCCCCCCACTTTGTTTTCGTTTTCGGTACGTCGCCGTCTCCTGTCTCGCCGTGAACCGTCTCTCTCAAAACTCGTCTGTGCAGCTCGTACGGAGACAGCACCATCATCTGCAGGAAAAGAGAAGAGGAGACAACAGAGACCGCGAAAGGAAAAGAGAACGCTCTCTCTCTCTCTCTCTTTCACACACAGACACACACACACACACACACACACACACACACTTACTTTTCAGATACTTAGATAGATATGCAGGCAGGTAGGTAGGCAGCACGGCGGGCAGGTAGAGAGAAAAAAAGAAAGTGCGTCCGCCCGTGATGTTGTTATTCAGTCATTCAGCGTACAGCCACCGACGCAATGTCTTCGATCACTCACTCACTGAACCATCTCATACCTCCCACCCCTCAGCTCCTCGTGAAATGTCTACAGAGAAAAGAAAGAGAGAGAGAGAGAGAGAGAGACATTTGCAGGCTTGCATCGCCACCCAGCTGACCTCCTCAGGTGCCACGCCGTCCCTTCCGAGGGCCTCAATCACCCATCTGATGATGAGTGCCTCGGTTCCATTCTGGACAGACCCGCTCGGCCCCCTGCTCTCCCCCTCTGCCCCAGTCCCTGTTCCCATTCCAACACAAGGGGGCACTTCCCCTGCAGTCCCTTCTGCCTGTGTGCCCGCTTCTGCTATCTCATTGCTCGGAAAGGGAAAGGGCACGGATGTGTCAATGAAGAGAAAAGGAAAACGAAGCGGGGGCCTGTCGGGGCTCTGTTCTGAAGCCCTCGCAGCAGGAAAGAGGGAGGGGAGAGGGGGCTGGTCGGCACATCTGCGTGCGCTCCGTACCCTGCCCCCATAAAATTTTCTGTTGACAAAATCGAACAACTCTTCGCTCATGCGAAACTGCTCCGACAGCCAGAAGGTAGGAGGGACGAGTGGTTCCTTCTCGAGTCTTTCAAAAAGAGACTTTGTTAAGGGGACATGATCTGATTCTCCTGTTTCTATGGATGACTCACACCTGCTACTCTCTCTGTTTTCTTGGGCCAGAAATTGAAGGTCATCTGATAGCACAATCGGTGCGAGTTGCCTGACGTCTCCAGAGAGGACCAATCGTTTGCATTGATGCCGAACGATGGGAATCAGGGAAGCGGGCTCAGTCAGCTTGGGAGCTTCATCGAGGAGCACGCGGCTGCCGTTGATCAGCTGTGGAAGGGGCACGGAGGCAGTGTCGTAAACGGTCTGCAGAAAAACCTCCGCTTTTTTGGACTGACCCTCCTGCCCTGTGGACTCTCCATCTGACCATCTTTCATTCCTTTCGTCTCCCTCACTGTCCGATGACTCTCCTTCTCCTTCCCCAGCCTCTTCCTCGTCTTTATCGTCAGACTTTTTGACTCGCTTCCGGGCGGAGGCGACATCGATTCCTGCCGGCGGGACAAAAATCAACAGAAGAATCCTTTGAATCAGAATGCTCCATGATTACTTCTTTGTGATTTACTTTCGATTAAGTAAGTGGGTGGCAGCGTGACAGTCAGATGACCAAGCAGAGGGACCAGAAGATCACAAAAGGAGAGCACCAGAACCTGAAGCACGCAGACCGTGACTCGAAAAAAGGCCCCACCATTTGCAGAATGCCCAACACTCCAACCCACAAAACATCTCCCCTGCCCCCGCTAACACACGCACGCTCTTTCAGCACTCCTTCAAAAAGACATGGGAAAGGGCGAAGAAGCGAGAGACGGGGGGAAGAAATAAATGAATAAAGAAAGAAACAGAGAAAGGGCAAAAGATCACTGTCCACCGACGCACCCCTCTTCTTCAAATGATTGCGCAACGCTGAGAGGGACGCGTGAGTTCCTGCACACACACACACACACACACACGCACACACACACACACACACGCACACACACACACACACACACACACACAGAGGGGGGGGGGCCAGAGAAAGTCTTTTCTCTGCGTCATGTGTGCGTGTCTGTGGAGTGTGACACGGACTGCAAAGAGCAGAGGTGCCCGTATCCGAACCCCCCCCTTGCTTGCCTCCAGCCCACCTGTGCAGACGAAGATGGGCGAGTCGTCTTCAGGGTCATTCTGCCAGAGGTCCACCAGCGCGGCGATAGAGTGGCTCTTTCCGGTACCTGGGGCTCCTGCAGTCCAGGTGAGTAAGTAGGAACAGAGCCAAATGTGCTCACACATACAGGCAGGCACTTACACACTCATGCACTCGCATAAGTCTCCAAGAACACCTGCACCTATATATATATATATATATAGAGAGAGAGAGAGAGAGAGACAGAGAGAAAGTGGCAAAGAGAGAAAGTGACAGATAGAAAGACTACTACTATGCTCGCGCACAGACGCCCCAGCCCTCTCACGCCCACATTAAATGAATGAGTTGGAATACATAAGAAGCAGGCAGCGACCCTGGTGAAAGGCTCTGCCTTCTTCTTCCCTTCCCTTCTAAAGGACGCACCTTGAAGGAAGAGCATTTGTTTATTCATCGATCCCTCTACCCACCCACCCACCCACTCCATCCACGCACTTATTCATGAATTCCACTCCACCCACCCCACACTCAGGAACGCGTACGAGAATAGAGATAGATACCATACTTCTATATAAATGCACACACCCACACAAACCCCACTCACTCCACGTGAAGGACGCACCTTGGAGGAGCAAGATCGGACTGTCTTTTCTTTCATACAGAATTCTTCTTCAGGAGGAGCAAGATACAGAATTCTATGAAAGTAAACGCAAGGACGCACCTTGGAGGAGCAAGATCGGACTGTCGCTGTTGTGGATCGCCAGGACTGCAGGGAGGTTTAAGAGAATAGAAAGAAAATCCATCAGCCAGCATCATGCCGAAATCTTGCAGGTGCAGAAACATGCAAGAACAGAGAAAAGAAATACTACACAGGTATGTTGTGGGCGCTCGGAGAAGAAAGCTTGAAGGCGCTACAAAAGGGTCTCCCAGTTTTTCCCTCAATCCTTCCTTCCATCCTTGTCTCCCTCACTTACCTACCTGTCTTTCTCTGATCAGCCGTCAGACCTCTCACGCATTTCTCCTTCCAATCCTCCTCAGCGTTTCTTCCCTTCCCCTCCTCTTGACTTCCATTACTGCGCCAGCCCGCTTTTCTCTCTCTTTCTCCCCTCGGTATGCGACCCCCAGGAGGTCTGTGGAGCCTTCTGCCTCTGCCTATGAGACTTTCTCTTTGTTGGACGGCGGCGCTTTTTTCTTCTTCGACGGGCTCATCTTCCTCGTCCTTTTTCGAAAAAGACGACGCTCCTGTTCCCCCCTGATGACACCCAAACCTCCGCAAGATGATGCGCGAAATCTCCGGACTGCAGGGAGACGGCCCTGCAAATGGATGGATGGAAAGGCAACATTAAGTAAGGCAAAGAAAGAAAAAAAGATTCCTTCCGGAGACAAAACTTGAAGCCACGTTTTCAATCTTTTTCATTCGACGAAGACTGCTTCCCAGGTCATGGCTTGGCACCGTCTTTTTTCTCGATCGCTCCCCTGTTGAAACAGTTCTCTTTCTTTTCTTCTTACCGTGTCACCGACTCCCCCTCCCTCGCACCCACCCACCCACCCACCCACCATCTGACCGACCTGCAGAACAAAATCGCACCAAGGCCTCCCTCTCTCTGTGAAAGACCGGCTTCACCATCGGCACAGGAAGAGTCCAAACAGACGCTCCAACCGGAAGCCCGTCAGGAGCAGGAGAAGAGGAAGAAGACTCTTTTTGGTCTCCCCCACCCCCTTCAAGAATTCCCTTCTCAGAAGAATCTTCATGTCCCAACATTTTCCTTTCGGACCTTGATGAGTCTTCATGAATGCTCTGCAGAGTCAAGCTCAACGTCGACCGAGACTCGTCCTCAGACCAAATCGGAGACGCGTTCAACCGCCCCACCCAGACCTGCACGAAATTTTGGGCAGACAGAAAGAAAAAAACATCAACATGAGATGGACTTTACGGAGCTTTGTGCGTCTCATTTTCTCCACCAGGATGAGTTCAACAACCCGAAAGAAAGAACAAAAAACCAGGAATGGAGAAGAATGAAAGCCAGATTGATGACCCGTTCTAGTAGAGAAGTAAGGTCGTTTTTCTTTATGTCAATCACATATCAGAACAAACCCAAACAGAAGAAGTAAGCTAAACGAGAGAGCAAAAAGCAGTCAGGCAACTCCCTCTTCCACTCTAACAAAGATCACAAAGAAAAAGATCAACAAGACAAAAACTCACAAATCGAATTCAGACTCTGCTTTTCCTTCCCTCCCCTCCCAGACAGCCGACCTTGCGGGGATCAAAGAAACGGTATCTATCAGAGAAACGTTCTGCACAGGGCTGCTTTAACCGCATCGCGTTACCAGCGTTCGTGTACAAGGCAGCCCCAGCCCCCAGGGGAGATGAAGAAGAGACGGGGGGAAGAGGAAAAGCAGAGTAGCCGCCCTCAGTCGTCCCCCCCGTGTCAATCGGGCTGTCCTCGAAGTTCTCCTCCCACTCCTCCTCTTCGTCCTCTTCCTCTTCTTCCGCCTCCTGTGTGAAAGAAAGAAAGAAAGCATCATGAAGGAACAATGAATTGTCATGAATTCCATGGAAGACCTGTCTGATTCTGTCCCTCGCATCTGCTCGCCTGCTGTTCCACCTTATTTCTGTTTCTCTTCATGGATGCAAATTACCAGCCGGGGTCTCCCTCTCCCTCTCTCCCTCTCTCTCTCTTCCCCCCTCTGTGTGTGTGTGTGTGTGTGTGTGTGTGTGGCTGTGTATTTGTCTGTCTGAGAGAGAGAGAGAGAGAGAGAGAGAGTTTGGGCGTGCAGGCGAGCATCTTGCTCTGACTGTGCATCAATGAGAAAGAGTTGAAAAAGTATCATGTGCAACAGCATCACGTGCATGTCTTTTCTTTCTTGTTTTCGTTCTACAGCCAAGAGCAAATAACAATGTCCAGACGATTGACGCACGCATCCGCGGAACTCAATGAACGCACCTCGTCTTCTCTCTGCTGGGCTGCCAGGACGACAGAGGAAGCAGAGAGTTCGGGTATTTCTTTCTCCGTTCCTGCTCCTCCTTCTCTGTTTCGCTTTTTGGGAGAGTCACAGGCCCCACAAGAGGGACACTCTACAGGCGCCCTCTCTGTGTCCAGCAACTCTTCTGTGCTCTTCACAAGACCGTCTCCACACTGAAGACAGAAAAGGGTCTGCGCTCTCTGTAAAACCTCAGGACGGTCCCAGGAGGGAACTCTCCCCGCCTGTGCCGCCACACCTGAGCCTCGCTCTTCCTCCCCCTCTCGCTCTCTTTTCATCTCCTCATCTACTCGGAGGATCGAAGAATCAGCAACAGTAGGGAAATCAGATGAGGAACAAGCGGACACAAGGGAATAGTCAAATCCCCGTCCGTGGAGCTCTTCCAATTTCTCGGCAAGTCTGGCGCTCTCCGTGTCTTCCAGCCTCACAATTGCAAAGTCACCTGCCTGCAACACAACACCGCCATGGCAAGGCATCATAATCATGATGAGTTGAGTTTTGTGCGGCTGATCCGCATTGTCGAACGCCTTTCACACGGGTCTGTATCCGTACGGAACTTGGCAAATCCTGTGCCTCTTCGAGCGCATCGGTGTGAAGGAAAGTGGAAGGCAAAGCCAACCGGACCGACAGGACGTTCTGACTTTGCGGTCATTTGAAACCTTTTACCGTCAAGCAGACATAAAAACGACGCGCCAAAGCAAGAAAAGGAGGCAACAGAAAAAGCAAACAGCTAGGGCGAAGGAGGCGACTTTCTGAGCCTTCCCTCCCCTCCCTATTCCCCCCCCCTTCACCTGAGCAGCGCGGGCATCGACCCCAATTTCCATTTCAAAGAGCCCGCCAGAACCCGACTGCATTGCGGAGAGGAGAGGAGAGAAGAAGGGAGAGCATGACCCTTAAAGAAAGAAAGAAAGAAAGAAGGCAAATTGAAAAGCGAAACCAAGCAAAAACGAGAGAAGAGGGACTCGTGAATCCCACGTTGGATTCATTCTCGTTTCTCTCTCTCTTCCGGTTCTTAGGCAGAAAGCAGATCTCAGGAGAGGAGCCGCTTCACTCATCGATCGCACTAACCAAACTTTCTCAAATTTCAACAATAAATGAAAGAATCATCATGGCCGAAAAGAAACGCGAGGCAGACCCTCTCGACCGACCCAATGGTGCACCGTGGCCTGTGCGGCTTCGAAAGCGTCGAATGTCCCTGCGGCTCTCGTAATGCTCGCCTGCCTCTCTCGTGCTACTGCGACAGACTGCAGGCGGAAATACGTCAGCCGTCCGCTATCCCTTCCTTTCCTGCCTGTGGGTGTGCTGGGCCGTGTGGCCAGCTTGCGTTCTGCTCCACTCCCCTGTTCGTCCTGTCCCCGTCTCCTCCTCCTCCTCTTGATGCGTCCAGGAAGGGAACTCCCCTCCTCCCCCCTCAACGAGTCCACAATAGGAACGTTTCGTGCCAAGTGTCCGAGAGCCTGCAAGATGGCGCAGTAAGAAAGTGAGAGAGAATGAAATTTTTGACATGAAAAAAACGCACCGCAATTCTGAAGATGCCGAATCGGAAGGAAAATTTGGCAAGAGCGACAGAGGGAGAATTGGGACACCGCCAGCTGATAGAGAGGAGCCGAGACAGACAGACACACAGACTCAATTCCAGCAGCATGCAACGAAAGCAGCCAGAAGAAAAGGTAGCAGGAGCGAATGAAGGAGAACCAGCCAAGCGAAATGGACGGTAGGGTTCCCACGTTCGGCGCCCTTCACCATACAACTGAACAACGGAAGGCGACTATGCATCCCCCAAAAAACGCAGTACAGCTATACTGCCAGATTCTAACGAGTCCCTGCTAAGTTGCATTCCATGTCGTAGTTTTGGCACACTTGCTGACTGTGTCGGATACTCTGAGAGACTCGGTGCACAGAGCAGTAAGTGTGGAGAATTCCTGTAGAGTCACTGGGCGGCATTCTCCTTCTCCGCCTTTCCATCCCCCTACTTCCTCTGCCTTTCTCTCGCCTTGTGCCTTGACCAGATCGCACTGCGGAGGGAAGTCCCGAAAGGCCTCTGTGAGTCCATTCGAGGCAGCGGAGGAGGAGGAAGAAGAGGAAGAGGAGAGGGCGACAGAGAGAGCATCTTTCCATTGCGCTTCGACATCTCGAGGGCGAAATCGACACCTCATCTTCTGCGTTTCCTTGCACACACACACACACACACACACACACAGAGAGAGAGAGAGAGAAACACGCATACACCCACATACATACACACAAAGAAAGAACGCTCCAGTTTGCAACATGAAAACATAGACAGGCTGTAAGTCAAGTCTCTCTCGTTTCCCTCCTCTTTCGTCCTCACGTACGGACAGGCAGACAGACGGGCAGACAAGCAGAAGCCAACAGGAGGTGCAGTGGGCGGTAGCGATCTGCCAGCACTGGTAAATTACAGCCAATCAAGGTTTCCCTCGCTCTCGCTCCCGCTCCTTCCTTCCATTCAGACTGACTCCACAGGGGCATTCGATCCCCTCAAGAAGTCTCCAGAGACCAGGAAAGCTCTCCTTCAGGTGGTGTCGGGAGGGGATCAGACCCTTTCGAGCTGCAGCGGACGCCAGATCCTTCACTGCCCAGCGAAAACCTGCCTCAGGAACACACACACACACACACACACACAAACACACAGAGAGAGAGA
>JAHBMJ010001609.1:11633-27790 GCA_018398765.1 Chromera velia
GGAGATACAGGGAGGGAGGGAGGAAGGGAGGGAGGGAGGGAAAGTAAGTGCGCGTTCCAAGTGCACCAATCACTTCGTGCGTAATGTGAGAATCGGAATCCCATAGCGCAGACGCACACATACGCAGGTAGAGAGACAGAAACGGACAGAGACAAACAGACATCCAGCCAGACAGACAGACAGGTAGGCAGGCAGACAGAGTCATAACGATAGAGAGATGGTGAGAGAGGGGGCGGAAGGCAAGAGGGGAGGGAGCGCGGGATAGAGTGAGGGAACAAGTGACACCATGAAACTTTTTCCCCTCTGACAGAAGGAAAGAGGGAAGAAAGCAAGGCGGGAGGCAGGAAGCAAGAAACGACTCGATACAGGCGAGAAGCGACGAAAGAAGGTTTTCAAAGAAAGAAGGGAGCAAGGGAGAATAAAGGAAAAGCAAAGACACACAGAAGATAAAAAGGGGTGAAAAGACAATCAGTCTGACCTGTTGTCAATTTGATCTTTCCCTGGCCGCGTCCCTTTCCCACCAGCACCTGCGCACAGACAAAGGAGGTCGATGGATAATCTCAGTGCTAGTAAAGTCCAAGTGTTTGTTCCCCCCAGCGCTTTCAGGATGTTAAGGGCATCTTCCAGGAGAAAGAGAGAGAGGATAGGAGCAGAAGATGCACGAACTCAGCGGGAAGAGAGCCTGAAACACACAAAGGAAGGGGAGCATCTGCGGGTGGGTAACAAAAGAATGNGGGGGGGGGGGGGGGCATGCGATTCATCGGCGGGGAGTTTGTATAGGGCCACAGGTAAAAAATAATATGAAGCCCCAGCTCAGATGGACCTTCACTGACAGACCGAATTGTTGGGGAGAGTCATCGCGAGTGAGTACTCGGTTTGCTTGTGGGCTCCCTCAACCTTTTGGGGCATCAAAATCTTCTTTAAATCGCGAAATGCGGACGATGCCAGGTTACTTCTGCTCATCCTTTCAATTGGTCGGTTTAACGAATGTCACGGATATATATGTGTGTAGCCGTCTCTACATCAGTGCGTGCTTTAACTCAGCAAACGCCCCAGTTTTAGAGACAACGAGAAGCACAAAAAGTCAGTCGCCGTGCGTGACGTCGCAAGATGAGAAGGAAGCAAATACCTCGACCAAAGGAAGGAGGCGGGTATTACATAGGCAGTGCATCCACCTCAGCAGTGCTTTGGGCGGGCACATAAACCATGCAATCAACGCGGCCCACCCGTCTTTCGGTTTTGTGCTTGCACTAACAAGGAATTACATGACTGGAGCCTCATATGAGGAGTGCACAAATAGTTCACATAGTTCAGAACCTCTTGTCGTGCTCGGACTGCCAGAGATCGTAGATCTTTGGCTAGGTTGGCTTGCAGATTCTGTCCGTGGTTTGCCGTGTTTTGGTTCGAGCCGTCTACACGGGGAGACGGCTGCAGAATCATTACCATTCGGTCATCGTACAGCTGTCAACAGCATTGTATATGTTTCTCCGCATTTAGGTTCTACCTCCCCTAGCTCCTGTCTCTGCATGGGGCCCGGCGGACGCCCCAGCCAACCCACAAATGCTGGACACTCCTTTTTTCATGCTGTAGACGGAATCGGCCCTGGGGATTCAGTCCTTCGAATAGTCTCTTGAGGAAGCACTTGGGAGATTCCCTTTGTTCGGCACTTTATTCTTTCCTTTTGACCTGCATGTCTTGCAAAGTTGCGGGAGCCATCATGTCTGTGTACAATTTTGCTCTTCTCGTTTTTTTTTGCCCCCTTTCTCTGCACTTGACAGCTTCGTCTGCGTTTCTTCAGACTCCCATAGCGTATTCACGACAGTCAGCAAGGAACAGAAGAAGTTCCGTTGCGTTAAGCGGCCAGGATGTCGTCTCTACCGGTGCAGCCGCTCCATCTGTAGCAGGCCCCTCTGTGGACCCCTTTGTGAGCGAGGCGATCGCTTCCTTTGACTGGAAGAAAAACTGGTACCCAGTTATATGGGCCAGAGACGTCCCTGTTGGAAAGCCCACGAAGGTCACGTTATTTGACACAGACTTTGTTCTTGTCAGAGACAAAGACCGGCAGGTGGGTGCAGCGCTTGACGTCTGTCCGCATCGCCTGGCTGCTCTCTCAGAGGGCAGGGTGACCGAACAGGGATGGCTCCAGTGTGCATACCACGGCTGGGCGTTTGACTCTCGAGACGGAAACTGCAGAGCCATTCCACAGTTAACACCGTCGCAAAGAAGTAAAGGAGCCGGAGAGTCCAGTTCGACTTTTTCGTTTTCCTCACGCACCTGTCTGACTGTGTGTGCGTGCAAAGTCCAGCAAGGAGTTGTGTGGATACACCCATTTGCGTCCCCCCTGGAGGCAGAGACCTCCAACCTCTTCAACGAAATTCCGCGAGTGCCGGAGCTTGACGATCCCTTGTACGGGTGGTGCGGTGAAGGGGAGGGAGGGGAACCTTTTGCGGGTGTGGTGCGGGACTTGCCGATAGACTACTCTCTGTTGGTTGAGAACATCCTCGATCCTGACCACGGGCTGTTCGCACATTGTGCAAAGGGGTTTGATCTCTACACAGCTACCGCACAACAGCCTCAGCATGTCTCTTTCTTCCCCGTGCCGATGCAAAGATTGGGAACCCCAGAGAGCAGCTATGAACCTGGTGGTTTGTTCACCATCCAATCTTCTGTCGACGCAGTCCCAAAGCTGTCAGAGTCGACAGCAAAAGAGAAGAAAGATTCAAAGCCGAACGAAGACAAAAAACCCCTCCGTGCGACCAGTCGGTTCACCCCCCCATGTCTGATTGCCTCAGGCAGGCGGGACCCACTGACAGGGGTGAGCCCCTTCATAATTGCCTTTTGGGTCTGCCCGGTTGGTGTGGGTCGTACGCGTTTTATGAGTGCCTCAGTCGCAAGAGGAAAGGAAAGTGCGAAGGGCTCGGGAGGCAAACCGAAGAAAAATGGAAAAAAGCGAAGTCGTCCAGGAATTCCGCGATGGCTTCAGCATCTCTTCATCAATAATTTTCTTGATGAGGATTCTCACCTTCTCTGCACTCAGCAGCCCCGCACTTTGAGTGCAGAGTTGCGAGCCCATGTGAAAAGGAAAGAAGAAGAAAAAGAAGAAAGCGGCTCTATGACCGAAAGGGGACAGACAGAGAAGGAGCGAGGGGTCTCGACTGATTGTTGTTGGGACATTGGGATTCAGGGACGAGAGACGGTCTCAGAGCGGAAACGGATCTTCGCATACAGGTATGAAGCCGGTCTCTTTCTTTGTGTCTGTTTGTATGTCTGATGAGTCAATAGAAGCAATGAAAAGGAAAGAAAAAAACGTACAGTTTATCTATCTTTCTGTCTGTGTGTTTGCATGATTGGCCGTGTGATGGTTTTTCTTTTTTGGTTGTTTGCCTGAAAGAAAAAAAAGAGAGAAAAAGAAGATATTGTTGTTTGTCTGCATGTCTACCTCTTTTTTGTCTCTTTGTTTCCTGGTTCCTGTCTTCAGTCCTTCCGAGCTTCTCACAGCGACCAAAGCGCAAAAGAAGAAAAGGAAAAGGGTTTGCGTAGATACGAGGAAGGAGACAAGACAACACGACAAGAGAGAAGCATCGAGATCTTCTTTCTGCTTCTATGCTCTTCTCATCCTTCTTCTCTTTTCCTCTGCAGGTCTCCCACAGAGAAGCTCCTTCTTACAGTCGGAGCGTATCTCGACAAAACCCTCCCCTCCATGCCGAACAGGTCCGTCTGTCTGTCTGGATGTCTGGAAGTGTGACAAGGAAGCATCTTCCCGGATTTTAGGCATTGCCCGAATAGATTCGCCCAGACGAAGACGCACAAAGGAAAACAGTCATGTCATACCGGCGAGAGATCATGGAGAGGGATCGATGAGTCAGTCCAGCCAGAGCAGATCGATCGAGCAGCAATCTGAATTCAGCTCGCGGCCGAAACTTTCGAATCCCCAGATGCATGTATCGAAATTGACGGGAGGTTTGAGCGCTTCTGCAACCCTAGCTGCAACCCTAGATTGCGTGTGCAGAAGGGGAACGTAATCTTCAAGAAAGAGGCAAAGAGACAGCCATGCAGCAGCTGCGCTTGTGGAAGGAGACGTTTTTCTTCAAGAGCGCAGTTCGCTTTGGATGTGGGTATAATGGAGAAAGTAGAGGGAGGTGGCCAGGCGAAAGAGAGAGACAAGCAATGCAAACGACTCACAGGGCAAAATTTATGGGCGAGCGGCAAGAAGACGAGCCGATGAGTCTGAAACCATCCATTTCTATCGAAAGTTAAATCCAAAAATACCGCACTAATTCTTTTGCCTACCTTGTTCATTAGGACGCGCATGTGACTCTCCCCCATAGTGCATTCAAAGCGGTATGTATGTAAATGAGGAATTCATCTCCGTTTAATTCTCTGCATGGATTGCCCGCACATTGGCCCATTTAATGTCTCTCGGCCTTCTCGCCGCGTAGGGAGGGTCTCCATGACTTCACTCGGACCGCTACCTTCCCCCCATGTGAAAATGTGTGTGTGTGTGTGTGTGTGTGTGTGTGTGTAATATGTGTGTGTGCAGGTACCGTGACCCCAGTCTGTTTCTCCGCTCGTGTCCCTCGAGGGAGGAGACTCTGGATAGGTGGGCCCAGCACACGAAAATCTGTCCGGACTCCATGGACGTGTTCGAGAGGGCAAAAAAGATCAGGAACGCTGCTGCCCTCTCGTTGGCTGGGGTCCTTTTTGTCCTTCCACAAATTCTGAAATTGATATCTGGAAGTCAGGCCGGGGGGGTTGCAGGATGGATGGGCAGATACACAAGAGTCTTGCAATCGATACTTTCCCTCTGGAGTCTTCAAGTCGCTTTCCCATGTTTGCTTACCGTGGTGGCCTCAGTGTCCCACCTTTTGATGAGAGAGTTTCGTTTCAAGATGACAGACAGGTTGCGAGACAGGAAGCTTCAGGGTATTAACAAAACAGACATTTTCCCAGACTCGCGTTTGCTTGGAGGGGCACCCATCGAATAAGAAGGCGCAGTTTTGCCAGAGTCCCCGCCTGCCAGTAGATAGTGCGCCATGCAGGCATTGTAGTATGTCAAACTATGATTCTAGCCGTGTGCAATACTAGGTAGAGACTAACAAGAATTTAGATAAATTTAAAGGCCACCAAACGCTAGAAGCCTCGAAATAGGTCGATGGCATATGATGGAGGGCGACTTCTAAAAGACAAAACGGCGACAGTGTCCTAGAGCACCAATAAATCACTTATCACTTATCACTTATGATAATAATAATGATTGATTGATTGATATGTTCCTAATGATGAGGAATGTACGGAAAATTAAAAAAAAATATTTTGTAGTAATTAATTGCTAGAATAATTTAGAGAATGTAAAAATCATTCCTGATCGTTTTTTTAATTTTCTGGGACCGGATTGTCCTGGGGATAGTCATATCATAGAAACCCTGATGAATTAGAACCAAGGTTATAACTTAATACTAAATTTAATATTAGGATTAGGATTAATGTCCGGAGGATTGGCCTCCCGCCCCAATGCCAAATGTCCGACGTGCATATTAAACGGTACTTACATGACTATAATACTATGCAGATAATATGAAACTTGTACCTAGCTACTAGACTTCAAGTTGTACTTAACTTACTCCATTAAAATTTCTGTTCCAAGGTCCAAAGTTTTTGTGGGGTGGTTGGTTTGTTAGTAAGTTTAATAATGTTTTGATAGCAAGGTTGAACAGTCTTGCACACTGGCATCCAATGAAGAGGAATTTTAAAGGATGAGGCCATAGATCAGATCAAGGAACTTGAAGGAAGAGCCACTGGCAGGGCATGATCCCTCACTTACAGCCCCCACACTGAAGCAAACACGATAGAGCAAACACAGCATGGCAGGCTCAGGGGGGAAGAAGGAATGAAGCGGAAATTGTCCTGCAAAAGGAATTGAGTGCATGCAAGAAAGGATCGAGTGTCTGCAGACGCGCTTGCGACTGCATGCGCGTACATTCATTGGAGTCCACCCATCGCTCCTTTCTGAACACACCACAAAAACGAAATACAGGGTCTCCAACACCTTTGTTTATCCAACTTGGGACCCAGATGGATAACCACAGCAAAACTGGATGGAGCGGCTCGAACTCTAAGGCAGTTTACGGTGATGCTGAAGGAAAACGAAACTCACTTGCAAGGGAAGTTTGCACACGCTCAGACCATGCACCGTTTGATTGATCACAGACAGCGAGGAGAACAGACGCAAGGCAACCGCACCCGAGCACCAACATGAAAGGGGCGCAAGGGAAGGGAAGGGAAGAGAAGAGGGCAGAGCAAGGGAGCGTGCTGCTACAATTACAGCGAGGTTCCATCGGTTGATCCAGTCTCAATGGCCGTGAAGACGCGGGTTAGCGATGCAGAGAAACAAGATCCTAACACAGAGTCACACATAGTACAGAGGATAGAGGCGGAAAAGCCGACGCGGATCCTCGATGCATACTCATTCACGCACCCCTCTCCTCTTCCTCCCCCCTCTTCCGTCTCTCCATCAAGTCACATGAATGAATGAGCCTTCGGGACAAAGAAGGAACCGTTGACGTAGTGACACAACACCAGGCTCACCCCAGAGTCATTCATTTTTTCTGATGAAGATTTTTTGATCCATTTTCCAAAACTTCTCTCCCAGCAATAAAGCCGCAGATTTTTCTGCAGACCGCCTGCAGAAGCCTTCCATTGGTCGATAGATCGATCAACAGTGAGGGTCTGTGTGGAGAGAAAAAAAGGCGGTCACTTATTATCAGAGAGCGCAAATCTAAAGGAGGCAAAGAAACAAAGCCGATCAAGCTGTCTGATCGGAAGTGTCCTCCTCCTCTGACACTGAGACTGCCTCTGTGCTCTCGACAGAGCTAGAAGGGGCACTGCCAACGGTACAAGGGGTAACGATACACGGAGTGGTGCCTGCGTTATAGATTCGTGCTCCTTCTGAGTAGTCCTTCCCAGGTTCCATCTCAAAAAGGGGAGGGAATTTCTTTCTCTTTTCGGCGAAATAAGCCTCTCTGTGCCGACCTTCTGACTCAGGATTGAAAGTCAGAAAGTGTGCGCGTCTGCTGCCCTGACTGTTGTTGCGGCCAGACCTGTGGGGGGTGTCAGCACTGAAGAAGCAGATGTCGGCCGGACCCACCAAAAGCGGTTCCCACTCATACTGCTCACAGAGGTCTGTGCGAATGGTCCCGTCGCTGTTCTGCGGAACAATTCCGTTTCTGTGCTTCCCTCGAACCATTTCAAGGCAGCCGTTCTCCATCGTGCTCTGATCTGCTGAGATCATCGCACTAAGAAAAGTCTTCTGCGGAAATTCACAGTAGGCGGGACTATCCTGATGGGGACCAAACCCCCCCGCCCCTTTGAATTTCCAGTTGATCTTCTCCTTGAAAAGCACTGCGGGCTCTCCAAGAAGATCGGAGACGGCATCGATCACTTTCCCCTCCAACAACTCACGCAGCCCCGGGTGGTAAGGGATGTAGTTTTCTGTTCTGTACAGCTGCCTCCCTCCCATCGGACCAGGCTCAAAGTAGATCATCTGTTTCCCCCACTCCTCAGGAAAGGCTTGTATGTCGTCTGTGGCCCCCACAACCACAGCTTCTTCCTTCTTAGTGAAAAAGTCACGAACCACCAGCATCCCCTCCCGGTGGTAGGACGCGACTTGCTCGGGGGAAAGAACCCGGGGTGAAAGCTTCTTCAGAATCGATTCCCGCATTCCCGACATTTTCACGTCCCTGAAACACGCGGTCGCACTTGCTTGCGATCGCTCCGGCCTGTAGGTCACAATGAGCCCTTCTGCCAAAGCCATGCCAAAGCCTTCTCATTCGAACTTGGTTGTGCGATCCATCGATCACGCATGCCCGGCCCCGCGCGGGCATGCACAGCACCGAACCGCGGCCCAGTCCCCGATCCGGCTGCTTCGGCGGGCGCATCCAGCGGCGCCCCTGCATGCTATATAATGTCATATAGCATTGCTATATGACGGTAAATATGTCATCTGACGCAAGCAAGCCTGCGAACGGCCCCGGAAAGCAAGAAAAATGAGCTATAGAGCTGCACGATTGACGCACGCCGGCCAGGCGGTCGCGCCGCCCCCCCTCCCCCACGGGAAAAGCTGCAAAACCCCCCCTCCTCCGGGAAAAAAGCCCAGGGGTATCAAACCCATATATGAATATATCTGACACATGGCACAAATTAATTCGGCCTTTCGCAGGTCACTTTCTGGGGCTACCTATCTGACGCACGCATGCATGGTGACGGGTTCACGCTTTTCTGGACCATTTGAGTAGGATAATAAGCAGGATTTTTCTGGTTTTTTTTTTTTTGAAAGACAGTATGCATGGGCTGGGGTATTTTTGTTTAGTAAATGCCTCCCACTTCGCTTTCCGGGGCCACTCCAAAATGATTGAGGGTTTTGTTATGCATGCCATATCCCCATATATGAGGTGCGGATCTAACCTAGTTTGTTGATTTGTTTAGTCCTACAACCAACAGCGTCGAAAACAGATGTGACTTCGATCACTTAATACAGCTTATCAATCGTGGCTTCACAACAGGGTGGACAAACAAAAGAGAGAGAAAAAAGATAGAGGGGGATACAAGGCAGAACTTTTATGACACTTCAGTTTTTTCATTACAAAAGGCTACCCCGCACATCTTTTATCCCTTCAAAAAACTCCTGCTTAAAACACCCTATCAAAACTCTTTCTTAAAACACGTACAGTTCCCCAAACTTTTCTGAACGATTCTCTTTTTTGAAAAACTTTTATTTGTTTACCCTTTTATTCATCCCCCTTCTTTCTTCTTGCATCGCCAAAGAAATTCATTCAGTTTGCGCTCCAAAGGAGTGTATCCCACTAGACAGCCATAGCCCCGTGATGGATGAATTTCCGATGAAAGCCTACCAAACGAGACGAGACCTGCTATTAATAACAGGCTTTCTAGACTGGCCCTTTTTAGTACCATGGCTACACCGCAGTTCTTTCCAGGCCCCTCCGTGGCGGCATCCCTCTTCGTTTGGGATATAGCCCCATATATACAAAAAAAACGGGCCGGTTCTTTTACGTACCGCAGGCGCCAAAAAAAATTTTTTAAAGTGTTTCAATAATAAATTTAATAAGATTTTAATAAATTGCTGATCAATTTGGTTCAACTCATCTCAGAAAAGGTAAGGATCGGAACAGTCACGCCGCGGTTCCCACCTTTTCTTCCAATTAAGTTTTACAACCGTGGCGCGCTGCGGTATGCCCTTCAGTCGCTCTGCAGTGCTCGGTGCCGCTCTGCGGCACCGCGGCATTTGACCGTAAACGCCGCGGTGTTTAGAAAACCTACATTAATAGAGCTGTACATAAAAGATTATTATAGATATGATAGGTAAAAGAAGATAGAAGGAGATTCTTTGAAGCTGAACCGCTTTAATAAATATTACTAAAGAAAAACATAAAGAAAAAAAAAATTCTTATGGTTTTACTCAAAGATATTCGAAAAATATAGTATGAATATATCTGAATACTCAGTACTGTCACCACCAGAGTATAATCACATTAATTGATCGATATGTTTACATCGTACTAGTTAAAGTCGATCACTATAAGTTTTGTTTCGTTTTGCTAGAAGTTTTGTTAATACTAGTTATTACATAGAATAAAATCGACATAAATCGACTTAGAACATTCCTGGAATAATTTACGCATCAAACGTGAACGTATCTCTAACTACATCTAACTATAACTACACTTATAAACTTGAAGTTATGATAGCTTGAAGTCATACACTGCATTGTAACTGGAAGCAAGTTTGGGTTACTCCATCATTTTTTTTTTTGAAAATGTATGCCATCCGAGTCGTTTATTCATATATATGTATGTATACATGTTCGCTGCATCGCAGCACGTGTATTGAGTCCAGTTCTAGGTCCAGTTTTCCACGGATAAATGCATTCTCATTCATCTTTGTACTTATCGGTCCACGCGTAAGTGTTCTGCAGTACCCTGAGTGGCCTCGCACACAGGCTCTGGTCGGCCGTGCCGGCCCCGTTCGTCTGTCAGACAGGCAGTGGTGGTACGTCGAATTCTGGCAGTCTGGCATGCAGACCGCATGCACGCGTGTGCGTCTCTCTCCCTCTCCCTCTCTGTGCGTGTGTGTGTGAATGTGCGGAGCCGTCCGCAGTCCACTTTTGAATTTTTCGCTCCAAGCGCAAGCAACGAGGCCGGAGCAAAAGTCACAACTCGAGATTTGACACATGCATGTGAACGAACCCTTGAGTCAGTCAGTCCGTCCATCCGTCCGTCCACCCTCATCGAACTCAATTCATTTCGGTTGCTGATTGAACCTTCATGCAGCAGAGTTACGGTGAAAAGGCAGGAACGCTTTCACACAATGCAAATCGTGTGTGCGTCTCTATATGATGATGTGTGCGCGGCTAGCGACGCTCACTTCGCCTGTCCATGGTGAGCAAACGATTCCTCGTTGGATTCCTTCTGTTTGAGTGCACGGGGGCACAGAGCTGGGAGGCATGTAGGCATGCTGGGCAGAAGCAAATCAGACAAGCGTGAATTTGATGTGAAGGATGTAACACAGGGCTCTTCAGCTGATCGAGTGAGAGAGAAGTGGAAGTCTATTAGCGAATTCGGGGGAGAGGGAACTCAGGCAACGGGCAGATACTTCAAAATAGCGCTCCCGCTTTGAATCGCTTTTCTTTCTGTCTGTCTGTTCGTCCTTTTTTCTCTTCTCTTTTCTTCTCTTCTCTTCAGCGTGCACCAACGATGAACGGATGATCACATCATCTTTAGGATCTACAGGAGGAAAGGCAGGAAGGAAAGAGGAGTTGCATCTGCTTGCCATTGCGCAAGTGCGCCAATTCATCATCATAACACATCTGCCGGGAGGTCACGTTGTCTCTTTGCCGAACGTTTCGTCTTCGACTGTACGTGCAGAGAGATTGATACGGAAAGACCAACCAAGAAGGGTGAAAGAAAAAAGGAATCAAAAGATGCTAGAGAGTTGCATACAGGGTAGGGCATTCGGCAAAAAGCAAATAGGAATTAAAGAGACAATTAAGCGATTCGTGGTGGGTATAAAGAAACAGGACATAACCGACAAATGGGGGGATCATTATCTTGCTTTTCTTTTCCTTTTTCGTTGCTTCCCTCGACTTGTGCGGTTAGTTGGTCATTTCCTCTCTTTTTCTGACTTCTGCCGTTCACGATTTCCCTTCTCCTCTCTCGTCAATCATTGAGGTAGATCCCCTTCTCGCCTTCTTTCTTGCAGCAGCTCCAGCCTTACTGCAAAATCCCCTCCTGGTCCTCCCTGCTAACACGGAATCTGGGTACAAACACACCTTCCGTCTGCTTGGTTGCACCTACAATAGTTTCTTTCTGACTCGCATGCACATTCTTCGATCGTCTCGGCTTCTGCTGTCTGGCAACGGAGGGATATGCAGACAATACAAAGAAAGTTGTGATCGGGTAGATACATCTTTGCAGATGCCGTGCCTGTTTCCTCTTCTTTTTGAACATTCATTTTCACTTGCAGTCTCGTTTTCTTCCCCCTTGTGTCAAGGTTCCCCTCGACCAGGTCTTCTTCAAAGTCCATAAGGGAATCCCTCTCACTGACTCACTCACTGACTCTCTTGATTCGATCGATCTATTAATAGAACTCACCTTCCTCCTTCCTCTCTCCTTTTCAAGGGTATCCTGAAGGAGGAAAGGAGGAAATGAAACTTCTGAGTGGAACTTGGTTTGTGCGTGAGTGAGCAGAAGGAGCAGAAAAACAGGAAAAAGAAAGAATGAAAGAGCCTTCACACAAACAAACGAATCAGTCGCGATTGATTCAAGAAGACCTTCCTTTCTGCCTTGAAGGATGTCAAGAGTAGAGAACGGACAAGCAAGCAAAGCGAACAGTCCAGGCATACACACCTTGACTTCATTGACGTGGAAGGGGTGTTCATCGAGGTTCCCTCTCGGTCTCTTTCTTTCTTTCTTATCGTACTGGTAGAATTCTATGTCTAATGAAACAATCATTCAGTTGCCAATTTCATTACAGAGACAGAGACAGACTTCCCAAACAAAACAAAATAAAACAGAAATTTCAACGGAACAAACCAGTGAGAAAATATCATCCTGTCTTCTCTCCCCACGCTTTTTTGCTTCTCTTCACCCCTCTCCTTATCTCCCTCCCGGATTCTGTCTTGACCAACCCATTTTTGTGTACTTATTTATACATTCACTCGAGCAGCAAGATCGAAGAGTCCCTCCCCAGTTCTTCGAGACCTTTCTGCCGTCATTGTTACGTTCTTTCTTTCGGTCAGTCGGGGCATGCAGATCGAAAGGAGCCAGATCGAGGGGAGAAAAAAAAAGGGGGTAACCACTCTGCCTGCCTGCTTTCTTATTCCCGCTCGCTTCCCTGCTTGTCTGCGTCCGTCATCTGATCAGAATTCTGTCATTGCATTCGCACCCTAGTCGCCTCACAGAAGAGGTCAGTGGCGCGATCCGGAGAGGGAGGTCCATAACACCCATCGATCCATCCATTCAGGAAGCCAACCTGGCCAGTCAACTTGAGAAGAAAGAGAGGGGGCAGGCAGACGGATACGACAATACTTCGAACGAGCCGACCACTTCTCTTGCAGAGACGGGTTCATAAGAAAGAGAGACCGAATCAATTGTGCGTGGGGGGTGACGGAAGAAAAGAAATACGACTACGTGGAAGGAATACCAAAGGAGAGGGGAGGAGGAATGCGACCAGAATAGGTACAACAGAGGAGGGAGGCAAGAGCCAAAGAGGGAAAGTGCTGTCGCATCGCCCAAGCCGTCAAAAAGAAAAGAAGAAGCGTTGATGACATGCACCAAAGATGCAAAAGAAATTATGACAGCGAATCGGGCACCCCACCTCATCAGCCTACAAACCAAAAATGGACAGCGTGACAGGTGACAGGCCGACAAAACGAGGCCCCTTCCTTCCTGCCTCCCCCTTTCCCTCCCTCCCTCCCCTTCTTTCCTGAATTGACCTGACCCGACGGATTCCAAACAGAAAGGGAACAAGGGCAGAGAAGAGAAGAGAAGAGAAGAGAAGAGGAGTGAAGGGAACAAAGCGATTTGACAGCAAAGAAAGAAAGGTAGCAAGTAATCAATTGATCAAGAACGTGAATAAAGAAAGTAAGAAGGAAGACTGATCCGCTACGCCAAAATCATTCAGAACGAAAGGGGGCGGGAAACGATCACACGTTTTTTTTCCATGCACTCTCACACACACAAAAGAAGAGGAAACCGACTGATCGACGATCAGTCGGACAGAGGGAAGGAAGAGAGAGGGAAGGAAGGACGATCGAAAAGAAGAATCCCCCCCCACATCCATGCACAGACAGTACTCACATGCACAGACAGGACAGAGGGGCGTGCCTACTGATGGACACCACTTCCACCCTCAGACTGCATGTCCAGTCGACCCCCCCCCGTGTTGCGGGACCCATCCCCCCCCCGCAAAGCCCTCAAGAGAGGAGGGGAGATCCCGCGCTTCCCCTTCACCATGCAGGACCCCCGTGGGCACGCCGTCTCCGTCTCCTCCCGTCCCCTCGTCCCCTCCCCCGGCTAGCTGAAGAGGGGGAATAGTGCCGTCGTCATTCAACGACTGCTGTCGGCACAGTGCAGAGAACACATCGAGACCCGGCAGTGTCAAATCTGCCGTTCGGGGCCCCTCCCGTTCAGGCACTCCTCTAACACCCCCACCGGAAACCCCGTTGCCTACTCCATCAGATTCGGTTGGTCGATCATGGAGGGGTGAGACCGCCCCTCCACGCTCTCCATCCCCCCCTCTCGCGTCTGCTTCCTGTTCCTGGCCTTGCCGCATGGCCCCATGATCGGGGCTTTGGGGAACAGGGGAGATGGAGTGAGAGACGGGCCCCGGCATACCCCCCACTCCGGGCCCGTGGCCCTGGAAGGGGGCGGGCCCCCCGGCATGTGAATGGAAGGGGTGTCCCCCCCTCATTGGGCCGTCAGTTGGTCCCCCCGTCGGAACAAAGGGGGGCATTGGGAACATCCCCTGGCCCCCGATGGGCATGGGGAGCATCGTGAAGGGAGACGGCCCCGCGGTGCTCCCTCCCACATTACCTGCTGCCAAAAACCCCCCAGGGTCTGCTAGCCAGGACAGGTGCTGCTGGTGTTGTTGAGAAGCTGCAGCGGCTGCTGCAGTTGTTGCGTGACTATCCCCCGACGTCGAAGGGAAAGGCTGTTGTGGCTGTGTGGGAGGGAACTGAAAGAGAGTCGGAAAACCCGGGGGGGCCTGTTGGTTGAACCCCCCCACCCCTGCGCCTGTAGGAGGATGAATGAGACCAGACCCCCCCCCTTGTTGGCTTCGATGTTTCTCGGGAGTTATCGCGAAGGATGCTTGGAGCGGGGCAATGCCGGAAGAACCTCGCTTCGGAGGGGACCCACCGAGACGGCCAGCGGCAGCAGCTGCGGCAGCCGCTGCATGCATGAGGTTGTCGGCATGATTCTGCTGCCCCCCTTCAAGGAAGGGAAAGCGATTGTCGTCAAAGAGAAAATCTGCCCCCCCGTGGCCATCCTCTAGGGGGCGACCTTCGAGGTGGGAGAGCCCATTCATCCCCATATCATCATCACCTGAGGGCAGGGCGTCAGGGAAGGACCTTTCTCTTTTCACTGCAACTGCGGACTTTTGTCGCTTTCTTCCAGCCGGACTCTCTGAAGCCCCGCCCCCTGCTTTTCGTCCAGCAGAGGCAGAGGCGGAGGCGGCACCGTCTCGTTCTCGTCGACCTGGAGAGCAGGCACCGGGCGGGCAGGACCCGGACGAATTGGGGAGCAGCTGAGAAGGAGAACGAGGGGAATGTACCCCCATGTCCTCATCCTGCTCTGTTTTCACTTTAGAAGCTTTCTTTGTCTTTTCCTTCCCCCCTGATCCTGCTGCCCCCTCCGATGCGGGTTTCCTTCTTTTCTTGGTCCGCTCTCCAGTTGACTGAGCCCCCGACTGACGGGGATGCCCGCCCCTCCCTGTCCCGCTCCCTTGTGCCTGTGCACTGAGAGCAAAATCGACCGCTTCAACAAAAGTTCGCAGAGGGGCGTGGACAGAGACAATCACGGCATCTCCTCGGGATCCCTTCTTTTTGTACGTCTCCAACAACCGCACACACTTCGATCGGATGCTCATGGGCGTGCGGGTGCCCCCAAAGAACTGCTCACTCACCTGCAGACAAAACGTCATCCATCATCCCTCCGTGACCCTCCCTTTCATCAAGGATTCATTTGATGATCATAGTAATAAAGTAAAAACAAGGGAAGCACAGGGAGAGCAAGCCTCACGTAAGAGCTGACTCAGTCGTTACAGGGATTTGGGGCTGTGCTCGGGGAAGAATACTTCGGATAGCCAGAGAGAGAGAACAAAGAACCTTCAGGTAAAAGAAGGAAGAGCAGTTGGGGAAAGCGAAAAGATGGCAGGACAGGAAAGCAGGCAGAAAAAAATCGTTTTCAACAGTTGAAGTTTCACTGTCATCTTTTCATACATGACAAAAAACCTCCGGACTGACGATGATCCACTTCGCATCTTTTCCTGCTGTTGCCTGAGGATTCTCCATTGCCCTCAGCAGCCCTGCCCGCAGAGACGACAGCTCATTCGGACCCCAGTAGTCTATCGCCATCCCCTTTCCTTGCCCTCCTCTCGTGCCTGCTTCTACCTGTTTTCGCATCTTGAATGCAGCAGCACCCCCACTACTCATATGTGGGTTGCCGAGAGGGTGGAAAGTAGTCGAAAAAGGAACGGCAGGGGAAAACGAGGTGATTGTCTGAATATCTCCAGGTCCACCACCCCCTCCTCCTCCGGCACTTCCCCCACTCGCTGCCGCAGCTGCTGCAGCCGATGCAGAAATGGGGGTGGCAGGCATTCCTCTGAAAGGCAATTCCTCTTCTTCCTCTTCTTCCACTCCCACATCAGGATGATGCACTACACTCCCATCTTTCTTTGACCTTTCCCCCCCCACACGCCGCTCCACCACCACATCATCCATCCCCCCTGCTTCTTCCTCCTCTGTCGTCTGACGTCCGGAAGATGACCCCCCCGCCCCACTGTTTCTCCCTCGACGCCCCCCTCCCTTTCTTCCCCCAGCACCAGCAGAGCCCTCGCTAGTCTTTCGGGGACGCCCCGCCCCCCCC
>JAHBMJ010001610.1:0-28062 GCA_018398765.1 Chromera velia
CCCCCCCCCCCCCTCTCATGTGTACGTGAGCCCTCCGCGCGCGTCTCTAACGTCTTCGATCCCATGACACGTACGCTCCTTCACCTTCAAGCGAGATCGAATGCAAGTTTGTACAGACTCCTGGTACGAACAAATGCATAAGATCTAGTCTAGTCTTGCCAAAATGAAGCGACCTCAGTTTGGGCTCCTCTGCTTTCTTTTCTGTAGCTGCTTGTGTGTAGCAGCGTCGGGCCCTGTCGCGGACTTGACGAAGGCACAAAAGGAAAGAGACGCGAGACCGTGGTCTTCTTCTAGGCCCTCAGCGCTTTTGCATCGCCCTGGAACAGTTGTCCCCAAAACTTCAAGGACCGCTCTCCGACTTTCCGCAGGTGGCGCTGCAGGTCTGAAGATGTCAGCTCTAACGCAGGGCCTCATTCAAAGTGGCCTGGTGGCCTTGGTTAGTCTTTTCATGTGGCTGCCCTTTAAGTTCTTTGAAGGCGTCTCCTTTAATCTGTATCAATCTGGTTCTGCTCCCTGCAGGGAGCGAATAGTATCGGATACCTGATCACGCGCTTGACGGACACGCACAAAATCACCGATCTCGTTGGTCAGTCGCCATGTTCTGCTCAGGAGTGCTTTGGCAGCGTGGGGGGAGAGAACGCCATTCACTTTCCGTCTCCGTTTTGCCGTCTCCTTTGTTTGACCGTGTCCCTCGATTTGCTCCTGCTGCTGCTGCTGCAGGTACGGGCTCTTTTGTGGCGACTGCACTGGCGACACAATGGCGCACTGGCGTGTACACTCCGCGTGCTCTTCTGATGACAGGTGCCATTTCTTTCTGGGGTACCCGCCTGGCTTCGTTTCTGTTCGCTCGGGTGCTGAAGCAAGGGGACGACGCCCGTCTCGGGGCCGTGTTCAAGAAGCCGGGGGGCATGGAGGGATTCTGGACGATTCAAGCAGCCTGGGCCTGGATCTGTATGGTTCCCCACACACTCCTGCTTTACGGGGCCAAGTCCATGGCTGCAGGGTCTGCTGCGATGGCTTTGGGGCCTCTCGACGCAATTGCGGCGGTGGGCAGGGGGGAAGGATACTGCTTGCCTGTCACCAGTTGGCCTTGTTTTGTTCTTCTGATTCGACGTTCAAACTGATTGTTCAACAGGTCTTCCGTGCTCTCTTTCTTTCTCATTTTCTGACTGCATGACTTCGGATGGTGTATGATTGAGTCAGTATCGTGGTTGAAGAGAGATCGACATGCAGTCCGTTGGCTTCGCTTGACGTGACAGTCAATTTGCACGTGACTGCCTGCCTGCCTGCGTGCAGACGATTATGATCGGAGGCATTGTGTTCGAGTCTGTAGCCGACTGGCAAAAGTGGAAACACAGATTTGACCCTAGCAAGAAGGGAACTTTTTGCAAGACAGGTAAGCGACCGATGGTCTGGGCATTTCGGTATAGACAGGAGGGGGAACGATGCAGGAGGAAAGAAATAAAAGAATGAAAAAGGGGGGGATCCAGAAGAAAGTCTAAGACAGAACCAGAATGGTAAGAGATTGGGTAAGGAGGTGCAGTTTTTTTTTTTTTTTAGAAGAGGCTGAGTGCGTGGAGGGCCGAGAGGGGGCAGGGGTGGAACGGCTGAGAAGAGAAGCCTACCTGGCTTGAGGATGGATCTCGTTCTGTTCTGGCTGTGTTTCTAGAAGTATTTATGAATATGCCCTCCTGAGTTTCCGTCGATAAGATTCGAGTCTTCTTTGATTTGACTCACCGAATGTGGCCTCGTCATTCCGTCCTTGGACTCCTCTTCGATCTTCGAAAGCCGGCTTTTCTTTCTTCCTGCTTTCCTTTCTCTCGTCTCATGCAGGTCTCTGGTCCCTCTGCCGACAGCCGAACTACTTCGGAGAGTGCATGCATTCATTTTCATACATGGTCCCTGAAGAATAATTCTGTATGAAAATGGATGCATGCACATGCAGGTCTCTGGTCCCTCTGCCGACAGCCGAACTACTTCGGAGAGCTTTGCACCTGGTGGGGCGGGTACTTCCTTGCCCTTCCGGGTCTCCTCGCGGGCCCCTGGGGATGGAAGGCGGTAGGTACGTCAGTGGGGGTGGGAGGGAGAACAAGAAAGAGAAGAGAACGTACAGCCACACGCACTCACGCACAGGTGACCGCATTGAGAACATCGCAAATGCCTTTCTTGACGAGAAAAAGAAATGGGCATGCTCCCTAGACTGTGTTCGAATGATTGCAACTTGTGGAAGCGTCGGCATGCAGTTTTCTTCTCTTCTCTTCTCTTTCACGCGCATCCATAATCTAGGATGCGTGTCTGTATGTGCACACACACACACACACACACACACACACACGCACGCACACGCATACACACACACACACACACAGACGCTCTAGACCAGCCGCTGTCTTTCGGATATTTCCCTTTCTCTGTCTCCTGTCCCTTGGCTGTAGCGTAAGTGTTCATCTGCATAGAAGCACTCATTCTCCTTCCGCGTCTGCAAGCCTTCTCAATATCCTTCGGTCTGTATTTCTTTTTCTTCCTCCTTCTCTTCTTCATCTTCTGTTTCTTCTTGTTCTCGCAGGCTGCTCTGGGCGTTGTGTCCCCTCTGTGGATCCAGTTTTTGCTTCTGTTCGTTTCAGGCATTCCCTTGTCGGAGAAGGGCAACGAGAAGAAGTACGGGCAGATGGAGGAATACAAGCAGTACAAAAAGGACACACCGCTGCTCATCCCCAAAATTTCAAATGCCTTCAAGAGCAGCAAGCAGAGTTAGAGCACTGGTGACGTTGTCTTCGTGAATGTCGCTATTGACGTTTGATCGTCGGAGGCAGTTTGAATAAGAAGTGCAGTGACAGTCTGAGTAAGTCGATCTGGGTGTCAGCCACATGAAATGGAGTTGGTAATCGATTGTCAAAGTGAGCGGCCCATTCTTCAGTCAGGAAGGTTGAAATCTCTGCATGGACGGCGTTTTAGACCACTTGCGCCTGACACGGTGCGGCGTCAGATTTGTTTTCAATAAAGTTGAAACGTCATAGTGGTACCGTATATTACGGCGTATAATACCGTACAGAAAATTTGCTGCTAATCCTACTAGCACTTCATGTAGAGAAATAGCCAGATTAAGCTAGATAAACAGTCTCAAGTTAACTCTTTGAGTAGATCAGCTTCAAACTTTAAAGGCCTTAAGCTTACTAATTAGGCGTCATAGTAGGTCTTATAAGCAGTTAACTTTAAAACTGAAGTCACTGACAGTGATAAATTCCACCCAATTGACTGTTTGATAATGAGTTTATTATAAATCTAGTCAGAGAGTTAGTTTAATTTATCGTCTAATCTAGCGTCTATAATTTATCATGGTGATGAATTTATCATTTATCTAGTACATTAGTTTACTCCAGTTGAAAACTGTACCGTGGCAGACTATACGTCTATACAGATAGAGGTTTATATTCTAGGTTTATATTACTAGACCTACTACTAGACTTAATGATAGCTGATCGGTAGCCTGAATCTCAAACAATTTCTATAAGCCTCAACGTGCATGCAATGGTAGTAAACATCGAACAAACCACCGGTACGGTCCGACTTGTTCGCTGTAGCTCCTGTGTGCATGAAGCCAGACCGCCGTCACCAGTGACTCATTCCGCTCATGCAATCAATCCCATCTGTCAGATTCATCAGCCAGTGACAGCCAACCATACCGTACTGCACGTATGTACCGTACACGCGAAATCGGTGTCACGAAATCGATCGGATAATCAGATTTGTATTCAATGGATTCATGTTGCATCTCTCGACCATGCAAGCAGAACACATCCATGCAGTCATTCGAATGCAATGAATTTGGTCACCGAGATTCAGCGACCATGCCGATCAGCTGAATCCTTTTTTGCGTTCCCCCAGAGAGTGCGATTGGGTGTGCGTGAACGAGGAAGGAGAATTTGCATGAGAAGCTTTCAACGACCAAATGAACACATGCACATCCACATGCGTACCTACCTCGTTCAAGACTCCATGATGCATGCCTCACTTGCTCACTCGCCGATACGTCAACGAGGGCGCTCTGCTCTTCTGACACACCCACGTAGACCCAACAGCAAACAAGCAAACAAATCTTCTGACACACCCACGTAGACCCAACAGCAAACAAGCAGACACACCCACGTTGACCCAACAGCAAACAAGCAAGCAAGCACCCAAAGGAAAACTTAAGCACACTCCGAGGCAACATCAAAGTGAATCCGTCTCAATGAATTTCGCCTGTGAAAGAAATTCACCGAAGCAAGAAGGGGAAGAGCAGAATGGTCCCTCCAGTCGGTCGGTCAATCGGCCAGGCACGTTTTGATTCCATTCATTTAATGATCGAAAAACAGGCGAACATTCATTCGATCAGTCAGTCTGCTTGCATCCCTTCACTCGTTTACTCAACCACACAGCCAGACTCAAAGACAGAAAGAAAAGAGTAAAGAAAGAAAGAAAAAAGCAAAGAAAGAAAAGGGTAGAAATGAAGAAAGAGAAAGAGAAAGAGGAAGAGCAAGAGAGAAAGGAAGGAAGGGAAGGAAGGAAGGAAGAAAGAAAGATACCAAGACACCAAGGCACAACGAAAAGAAAGAAAAGCGGAAAGAAGGAAACATCAAGACTCGCCAAGCCACCCAAACAATTCCTCGCTTGCTCTTCTTTTCTCTCCCAGTCCACACGCACGCAAACAACCGCACCCGAAAGAGTACAACGATCATTCCACCCAGACAGAACAGCGAAAGAGAAAGTGGCCACACAAGGGGCGAACCGACAACAGAGAGAGAAACGACTTGACTCAAAGGGACTGCATGGAAGGATGAGTGAAAGCAAAGCACTCAAATCACTCAATGACATCCAACCGGAATGGCTGCACACTTCACCTCCAATTGTTTGTACCTCTTCTCGGCACTCACACACCCAGCAGAAGCACTCCCGGAAACCCGCAGATTCCCCAACGGCCCCCTGCCCACATTCCCAGAGGCCGTACCAAAGCACAAACGCCGGTAGTCAGAGTAGGCGCTGTTCTTCTCTCTGCAAGCTGCCACGTACTGATTGCACCCAACCCCACCAGAAACCACCTGCGTGTTCAACAGACGGCGCTCATCATCATCATCCTCCTCCTCTTCCTCTCCATACTCATCAGAGTCTCCATACTCATCTCCTTCTTCGCCCTCAAACTGAAGGAGCCTGTGGGCAGAATCGCTCCCAGTCTCCTTGTCCTTCTGCGAACCTCCGAAGAGAGACTGGAGAAACGCGCCGGCACCGTCAGAGAATTTCTTCCCCTCAGCGCTGGCATCACTGACAATCTTCTGCCAGTCTGTGCCATTGGTGAACTTTTTCACCGCATCGCTGTTCACAAACTTCTGCCAGTCTGTGCCATTGGTGAACTTTTTGAACTCTGGGCTGTTGACGAACTTTTGCCAGTCGGTGCCGTTGGCGAATTTCTTGAACTCATCGCTTTTCGCGAACTTCTCCCAGTCTGTACCGTTGGTGAGCTTCTCAAACTTGGCAGCGACGGCCTTCGCAGCGGCCTGGGGGTCCTTCGCGTCGTCCTTGGAGGTTTCGGACGAGGAGGCGGAGTTGCCGTCTCCGTCTCCTGAGGCTCCAAGGAGACGGCCCCCAAAGAGACCTCCTACAAAGGAAGAGGCGTCACGGAATGCGTTGCCAACAGCCTGACTGGCCTTGGTGGCACCCTCCTTCGCAGAGTCTGCCACCTTCTTTCCTGCGTCGGAGGCATCGGAAGAGGCGGAGAGAAGGCGACTTCCCTTCTTCTCCTTCTGGTTGCCCGAAAAGAGATTCTCCCAGAACTGGGCAGTTCTGTTGCCGAACTTCTCAAAGTCTTCACTGATCTGCTGCCCAACGGACTTGGCATCTTTCTCAACAGTTGCTTCGATGTGAGAGCGGGTATTGTTGGCAGTTGCCGCCTCTGACAGCCCACAGGCGGAAAGTCCGAGAAGGAAGAGGATTTGAAGCTTCATGGTTATGTTGGGACAATTCAAAAGATTCAGCGATCACGTACGTCACAATCAGGAAGCTCACAGAGGCGTGTAAGAGAGCTATGAACAATCAGAATCACAAGGGTGATGAGTCTGCAAACGATGCGATTTGACAGCTTTGGCATTGGAATCTGCACAAGTTTACATGGGAGGAGAACAGCGGCTGGAAGGCTGCAAAGAAGTCTTTTTTGAAGTCTTTGCATGCACCCTCCAATTTCTTTCGCGCGATGCCTCAAAAAGAAATTCGCGTGGAGGACTTGCGCGGGCGGCGGGCGGGGCTCACCTATACCCGCGGCCGGCTAGCTCAGTGCACAGCTAGCCGGGCCCCGGGCCGAGACCCGCGGCCCGGCCGGCGCGCCGCCGCGCGTTGAGCTAGGTCGGCTGCACAAAGCAAACCTTCGATCGCCGTGAATTAATGCGTGATACGTCGGAAGATGCCCCGACGCTTTCCTATTCAATGTTAGCGCTGTCCTTGAGTGCATGAACATTTTTTCTGCATAAGCAAGTGGGTATTCTTCAAGCTGAGCCGACGAGAGGATCGTCAGTGTGTCCAAAGTGGTGGAACCATCTAGCCGGTGTAGTTGCTCGAGCAAGTGTTGCTCAGTAGGAAGGCAAGTGTCTGACCTTCGAAGGAGAATCCAATGGCCTGGTCAGTCAGTCCCTTTCCCTCCCTGCTCGCTTGAAATCTTTGTGCATCCAAAGAAATTCTCCTTTGCCTTTGTCTGTGTGCAGCTGCACGAGTCGAGATGCAGCCAGCCTCCAGCTGGAGAAGGACAGACAGGACATGATTCGCAGGAGGGACTTGGCCCTCTCCAACAAGCCAACAATCCAGAAAGTATCCCACGGGGGTATTCTGAAGAATAACGAACAGAAGGAGGAGGACGTGCCCCTCATTGTCAACGCCAGAATGCAGAACAAGCGTCCTTCCATGCGCTCTGTCCCTGAGACAGGCGACGTGGACGATGATTCGGATGACGAACAGGAGGACGCCGGAGGAAAGATAAAAGAAACACGTCAGTGTGTGACGACATGAGAGAGACATACGCCTATCTCATCACCCGGCAGCCGTCTACGTTTCAGAGCTGTCATCAAGCACACGGTATGGCTCCACCTGGTTCGGCAGGAGAGCAGACACATTCTGCGAACTGCCAACTCTACGCTCTCCTCGATCCTTCCTCTTCGCTGTCCCTTTCTCTGCTGTTTAGAGTCGGTAGACGCACACTTGCCAGGGAACGCACATTTCAGCTGCTTCCTCCTCAACAGCACATGATCTTGTCCGGGTAGCTGTAGACTGACCACCCCCGGAGTTCGTCTGTTCCAAGAACCCTGCTCAGGGCGTCGACATTTTTTCTCTCACACTCGCACGTACAGATGTACACTTATACACACATACGTACACACGCAGGTGAACGTGTCTATACCTGCCTCTCCCCTTGCAAGCAATCAACCGCCCCCCCCCGTTGCATGCAGCTCTTGTGTATCACTCTGCTCGGGACATCGTCCGTGTGGCCTCCGGCTGCCGTCTACCCTGGATGGAGGAGGCAGAGCGAGAGAAGGAGGAAGAGGAGATCAAGGAAACCCGAAAACTGCAGCCTAGAAAAAGCGTGGTGGACATCCGAAAGGAGAGGGAGGAGATGCAGAAGGACAAGGTTGGTAGGCAGTCTCTGCTTGAGAGCGGAAACTTGAGAGAGAAATAGGGGAAGGCAACAAAGAAGTAGGTGCCTGAATGGATCACTGAGAGGGCAAATAAATGACTAGATGAGTGAGTGACGTCATGAGAGAGTCAGTCTGCGCCTCCGAGACGTTGTTGGTCTCCAACCGAATCCGAGTAGGAAACTCTGTGTGTGCGTGTTATCTGAAGTGCGTATCTGCATGAGTGCATGTGTTCACGCAAGATCGATCGATCGATGGTCCTCTAACACACACATAGATTGATGGCATCTCTGGTCCTGCCTGAGTATATTCAGAATTCCCCTTCTCTCCTCTGTCTCCTGTTTCCATCCCCCCCCAGCGCGAGGAGGCGAAGGACTTCATTCTCTCCACAGTCCGCTACCTGAAGAAGAAGCCGACAGAGGCGGACCTCAAGAGGACGGACGTGGAGCTCGGCAATAGGGATCCTTTCTCGAGGGCCCACTGCATTCTGGAGCCCCAAAGAGCTCTGGAAAGAAATGTGAGTGATCGAGTGGAAGAACGAAGGGGGAAAGATACAGAAGGAATAGAAGAGGCCTAAACATGACTGTCGTGTCCGTCGAAGTTTTTTCCTGCTTTTTTACTCGACCGAGGGACTCCGGCGTTGCATGTATCTCATCTCCCACTGAATGTGTCGTTCTCCGTTTGTCCCTCTGCATACATTCGTCTCTCTTTTTAATGCCCTGTTTGTGCAGGAAGGCTTTGCTGTGCTGAAACTGCTGATCGTTGGCGCTCGGAACCTGAAAACCGCAGAGTACCAAAAGCATCCGGGGATCTCCAGAACACCTGACCCGTTCTGTCAGTCAGTCTCTTTGTCTGCCTGTCTGTCCATCAGTCTCGGGAATATGACAGAGAGCAAAACGAGATGGAGGCGTTCGACATGCAGAGGCTGTTTCTGCCGAGATAGTCGAAATGGGAGAAAGGAAGAGGAACCAAGGCGCTGAACGCGGTTCAGTCAGAGTCCCATCTCACCCCCCCCCCCTCTTTCTCTCTGTATGCATGTGTAATGTCCGTGCCCTCTCCTCTCTCCGTCCCTCCGTCCTTCCCTCTCCCTCTGTCCGCAGTCAAGGCTTCGCTGAACGGTGTCGTCTTCTTCCGCTCTGCCGTGTACGAGCAGCAGTCAGAGCCGAGATTCGACCAGGAAATTCACATGCAGGTAGGGGGGTTAACTAAGCTCCTCATGCAGGCACATTGACAGACAGACCCTCTGTCGCGTACTTAGAAGGATGGCTGCATGGGAACGGCATGTGTCTCTTCCCTTCCCTTTCTCTCGAGGTACTGGTGACTCTGTCGCTAGATCTTTTTATCTGTCATGCCTTCTTTCTTTCTTTCTTTCTTTCTTTTGTGCGAGTACCTGTGTTTGTGTTAATATCTGTCTGCCTGTCTTTCCGTCTGTCTGGTGCAGATCATCCAACCGCAAAGCACAGTCCGTGTGGTGTTCTTCGACAGGGTCGGTCGGTCGGTCGGTCAGACTGTTGTTTGGTTGGTGGGTTGACTGAGGCAGTCAGAGAGCTAATCAACCAGCCGACTCAAATCGCCGAACGAGAGTGATCGTCAATGTGGATGGCACAGGAAATGTGGCCCAAGGAGGGCTGACCATCTACCTCGAAGATGGTCATTGAATGCAGCAGAGCAGGACACCCTTCTCCCTTTGTGTCTCTGCCTTCTCGGTTCCTGCTACATGAGAAAGTGAGCACACACACACACACACACACGAACGTTCACACAAATACAAAATCACAGATAAACACATGCAGAGAGACAGAAAGAGAAAAAGACGAATTTTGCTTCCTGGTGTCTCCTCTTCTGTCTTTGCTCTCCTTCCTTGTTCGAATGTAACCTCGTTTCTCCAGTCTGTGTGACCAACTCACGTACTAGAAAAAAGAAAGACACCTAGCTCCTTCGACACCTCTCCCCCCCCCCATGTGCAGGACAGCGAAGTCCTCCAAGGAGACGACGAGCTGGGCTTTGTGGAAATTCCCGTCGAGACTCTGCAGGCAGAGAAGGTCGAAAAGATGTGGTTAGTTAGTTGATTCAAGGAGAACAGAGAGTAGATTGTGTCAGTTTCGGGGCCGTTTAGATTGAAGCAAAACATCTATCTGGCTGTCGAGAAGAAGAAGAAGAAGACTCAAAACGAGAAAAATGAAAATTCTGCTCTTCTCAGCTCTTGTGCGAGGGGTGCTACCACCATAAGTAGCCGCAACTCATCCGGACGTTGCGCGCATGATGAATGAAGAAGTAAAGCCAGGAGCGACTGACTAAATCTCCCTCTCCATTCTTTCCCCCCCCCCGTTCCTGCCTGCCCGCAGGCTTCCCCTCTCTCCCCCCCAGTCCACTCTTCTCTGCCCTGAAGAGGAGGCTCAGGCCAAACTCAACTCGCAGGTGAGCTTCGGATGCACATGCAAACCACAATGCCTCCCTCCCTCTCTTCGTTTTGTCCGTTTGACTCTCTGCTTCTTTCTCGATCTATTAATCTCGTCGTCTATCTGCTGGAAATTCCGACCCCTTCCAACTCTCTCTCTCTCTCTCTCTCTCTCTCTCTTCCCTTCCCTTCCCCGGCCTTTCTGTTCATCATAACCCTTTGTTGCTTGCTTGCTTTCAGGCCTCTGGCGCCCAGGCCCAGGTTCTGGTGGCAGTGAAGCTCGAGAGGCTGGCAGGGCTTTGGGGGACAGTCTGCGCACACACACTCCCAGAACCTGAGGTCGCAGGGGCCAACCTGACTATGCAGGTCAGTCATTCATTTTCATACAGAACAAATAAATGTATGAAAATATTTTGTATGAAAATTCATGCAAGAACCTGAGGTCGCAGGGGACAACCTGACTATGCAGGACAGTCAGTTAGCCAGTTAGTCAATCAGCGAGGGGGGTGTAAAGGTCGATCGGTCGTTTGATTGCACTGGCTCTCTACCAACGAGACGAAAACCTTTTATCTTTTTGTCCGCATTCTGTTCTTCCTTCCCCTGACAAATTGTTCTGCAGATGAGCATGGCCCTTTTATTTTCATACAGATTGCTTGTCTGACTGATTAATTAATTCTGCAGATGAGCATGGCCCAGCAGCCCCTCGACGTCGCACAGCTGTACCTGGAGATTTCGGGCGTTCGTCGCGTTCTTTTCGGCCGTCTCCTGCTGCCTCTCCTGGCCGTGCTGAAGGACCTGGTGCAGTGGAGACATGGATACGCTGGCCTGGTTCCGTGGGTGCTCATATGGTCCGTCCTTCCTTGAGCTAGTCAGCGAGTAAGTGAGTGTCTGTCGGGCTTTCAAACTAATACAGGGAATGATTTTCTGAAATGCGAAAAGTCCACAGAAGCGCAGAAGGAACTGAGCGAAAATCGAGGGTAGAAAAATGTTCGGTCCAACGAGTCAGAAAAAATGGTAGAAGAGAAGAGTGGCTCACAAGCTGCCGTGAGAGGCTTTGCCTGTCGTCTCAAGAAAGCCTCGGGAGGTTCCCCTCCCTTTGCCGATGTCCCTCTCTGTCTGTTTGTTTGGCTTTCATTGTGCAAGAACGACAAGCATGCGAGACAGGCACGCGCTTTCTGCATGGAGTACAGTGCCTCGCAATCTGTATCCTTAAGACTCCAGCTGTCGGCTCCCTCTTTCTCCATCCTTCCCTTCCACCTTTTCCCTTTTCTCTCCTCCCTCCTTGATTACTCTGCAGTGCATGGTTCTGGATGCCTCTCTACCGGTGCGCTGCGTTCTATGCCATCGCGGTGAGTCTCACTCCGTCTCCCTCTTCTGTTTCTGTCTGTGCATGTTCCACGTGAGAAAGCAAAGCAAAAATGCAATGCACTTGGCTTGAGATGGCATCAGAAAGGAAGGTTCTCTGATCGATCGATCGGTGTCACATGGGGGTTCTTGCATTTACTGTACGAACAAGAATTCTGTATGAAAGGTAAATGCATGCGATGTCACATGGGAGTTCTACGTCGACGTGCGCGGGTGAAACCTTGCCGGTGGCTGGCTGCTTTCCGACTTCAATCTTGCCTTTTGCTATTGCGGGCAGTAGAGAGAATGGTTGTGGGGCCCTAGGCGTTGGTGTGGGTCTCTCAAGCTCGAGTGGTTGCGCATACCTCGAGTTACATATCTATCCTCCATGGAGATGCATTTAAAGTTGGACCGACCCTTTCTTGACTCATTCCATCCTGTTCGTGTTTCTACCTGTCTGTCTGTTTTTCTGTCTGTTGTCTGTCTGTCTGTCTGTATGTATGTATGGACGTATGTTTGTTTCTGTACCTTCCTTCAGGTGATTTTTCTGAGCACCTGGCCGGTGAAGCCCCTGTCTGGCTCTGGCAGGGACAGCACGAGCAACTCTCCGGACAGTGCAGCGACAGGGAGCGGCAAGGAGCCCAAGGAAGAAGGGGTGGAGGACACAGGACAGACGCCATCGAGAGGTCAGGCTCTCTCTAGCTCGGTCTTTCTTTATTTCTGTCTTTCTGTCTGTCTGTCTGTCTGTATATTTATTTATTTCTTTTTTTTGCTCTGGCAGAGAGGCAGGCAGGCTAGCTGTTTACTTGATCGAAAAAAAAGAGGCTGGTGCCGAAATGAAATGAGGCAATGAACCGGAAGCCAAAAAGCGGCTGGAGAGTTCAAAAGGCAGGAACGCCAAAACGTTAGAGAGAAGAAGCGATCAAGCAAACAAATGAAATTGCAGGAAGAGCCTTCATTCCGATGAGTGAACAAACTCACGATGATGATGAAGAAGAAGAACCTAGCCAGCTGTCCAACCGAGAGGAAAACTCTTCGCTCGTGCAAAAGAGAGAAGAGTCTACCGGTTTCCCTCTAGCTGTCTCGTTGTCCCTACCGTGTTTCTTTGTCTTCCTTTCTGCAGCAAGCCGTCTCTCAGTAGGCCCAGGTGGAACCGGACACAGGAGAAGCCACAGCAGGGGGGGAGCGCCTCTTCCCAAAAAGTCAGCGGGAGACGAAAGGAGGAAGGAAGGAAGGAAGGAAGGAAGGAAGACTTCGTCCTTATCTTCATTCATTAATTCATTCATTCATTCACTCATTCATTCATTCATTCATTCATTCATTCTACAGGCAGCGAGACAGAAAGAGAATGCCATTACGGAGCCACTCGATCGCGTGGGGGTCTCAAGCAGAGTCGACTGGATACCCTCACACTACTAGCCAGAGAAGAGAATTGGGATCTCTGAATTTGAATTTGAATTGAATGTCCACATGAAATGGATGGAGGGGACACGGGAGACTGATTAAATGGATGGGTGCACAGGCCCGCATCTTTTGTCTCCTCTCTTCTTGCCTTCCGCCTTTTGAATCTTTGACTCCATTCATGCCCTTTCTTACTCATATTTCCGTTTCCCTTTCCTTTCCCTTTCTTATGTGCAGCTCCTTCATCAGCGAAGGCATCTCCTCGATCCAGGGGGCAGGTCTGAGACGTTCGATGACAAGCAACAATATGGGGGTCAGTCAACCAACTAATCAATCAACCAACCAATCAATCAATCAGTCAACCCAGTCAGCCAGTCAGTGAGTCAGGGAGTCAGCTAGCTAGCCAGTCAGTCAGTCTCAATAGGGGCAGGGATCCGAGCGCGGGTGCCTACAGGCTTACAGGGGGACCTCCGCACAAGCTATGCATGTACTTTCTCCCTTTCTTCCTCTCTCCTCCCTTGCAGCAGAACGGGGGGGGGAACAGGGACGTCCTTTTGGTCAGTCAGTCGGTCGGTCAGTCAGTCAGTCAGTCAGTCAGTCAGTCAGTCAGCGGGACGGCCAATCAACAATCAATGCTCTCTCTCAATCACTCATGCATTGAGTAGAGCAGTCAGCAAGTTCTTTCGGGGGATCATCAGGAAATCAGAAAGTCTGCATGGATCGGAGAAGCACAAACAGAGAAGGAAAGGAAGACAGACAGACAGTCAGTCAGTCAGACAGACAGACCGACAGACAGACAGACAGTAGACAGGGAAACAGAAAAAAACGCGGATCGATCGTTTCATGAAGGCAATTGGAGCCGCCTCCTCATTCAAACAGCCAGAACTAGCTGATTGAGTTTGGTGATGCATTTAAAGTTGCCTCTTGATGTTTTTCTTCTTTGACCGATCTGCCGCTGTCGCTCGTTTGGTTTGTGTGTGGAACGCTGTCTTTCTCAATATTCCTGCCTGGCTGTCTCGCTGCCGCCACCTCTTGCATGATCATACGCGTATGTGCGTAGGTGCGTGTGTGTATGATGTGTGTGTGTCACTGTGTGTGTGTGTGTGTGTGTGTGTGTGTGCTTGTGTCTGCAGAGGCGGCAAAGCAGTCTCCACGTCGACAAGGCAAAGGAATTTGAGATCAAGAAGACTCCTGAATACTTGGAGGTCAGTGATCTCGGCTGAATGGGAGGGAAGGAGTAAGACACACATGAATACACACATGCGTGGTTACATAGAAAGACCGATACGTCTATACACACGGAGATGTACTGAAATGACGATCGAGGTTTTTTTTAAACGGAAATGAGACCCCATCAGCCCTCAGTAAGGACACAGCGAGCGCTCCGACCCATTGTTTCGTTTGTCATGCACAGAGATTGATGAGTGCCCTTGATCAGCTCAAATAATCGTCTGTCAATCGTCTGTCAGTCGAATGTTCTTTCTGATTCAACTTACGTACTCCTCCAGCAGTTGTCTGTCCGTCCGTCCTAGCTGTGGCTCGTAAACGACATCCATCACCCTGTGCTTCATTCTCCTTCTTTGAACTGGCTGCAAGTGCCTGAGGGAGGGAGTGGGTTAGTCAGTCAGTGAGTGAGCGAGTATCTGTGTGCACACCTGCAGGCCGAGAAGGATGTGGAGGTGATGGTGACGGTGGCTGCGATGATCATCCCGGACGTTGTGGCTCTCCGCCGAGGCCTTCTGGCACTCAGGACGCCTCTCCTGCACTTCACAGGGTGGGCCTGAGGGGGAAAGGGAGACAATGAAAGGGGAAGGAGAAAGGAAGTAAGCGAGATATTTGCTGTGGATTGTATAAGCTGATTCATTCAGCAGCTGAGATTATTGGATTGAGGGATCGATGGATGAATAGAAATGTGCGCATTCACAAGTGCGCACTGTCAAATGCTTGATTTGCTCGATGATGATGATGATGATGCGTGTGCAGATACACTTGAATGTTGATTGCTCTTCTCGATGTACAGTGTACAATGATTCTCTGTTGCTGCTTTTAGTCCTGGCTTTTTCCTCCCTTTTTTTGCCTCAGAAGAATGTCTTTCGTGTTAGAAGGAAGCTTTTTGCCTGCACATTTCCTTTCTTGATGCTGCACATTTTTACTCCATGTACGTCTTTCAAAGTCCTAGACACGAAAATGGAAACAAAAAAAAAATCCCGGAAATTTACTGCTTGCTCGAATGATTTTCTGTTCTGTTCTGTTCATGCAAGAATATGGGTACTCACCCGTTTTGGAATGGAATGAACAGAGTCACTCCTGACCGCTTTTCTTTTCTTGAGTCACCCATTTTCGTTCCTCGATTGTCATCATGCCATCCATCACGCATGCGATGAATCTGTATTTACTCTCCTCATGTGTGCATCTGTTTGTCTGCAGAACACTGAAGGGGATCGATCGGTTCCTCACAGAGAAGGGCACAGCCATGCATTCTCTGGTCTGTCGGTCTGTCTGTCTGTCTGTCTGTCTGTCTGTCAGTAGGCTTCTTAGGGCCCTTCCGGCGATCGATACATATGACACAGACCCACCCAACACGCAGCCCAAGAAAAAAGAGTTCAACAAACAACCTACTGACAATCGCTTCACTGAAGAGACTTCCTTTGAAATTCTTTTGGTGTCATTTCTGCTTTCATTTGTCGCTTCCTTCTGTTTGTTTGTTTGTTCCTTTCTTCGACCTTTCTCGTCATTTTCGCTCTTTTTCTGTTTCCCTTCTTTTTATGATTTCCTCCTCCAGGTGAGTGGAGCGTTCCTTCTCCTGGCGTGCGTCAACTTCCTCTTCCCCTCGACGTTCAACCCCATGCACCACTCGGCTTTGTTCATTGGACGTCAGTCAGCAGGAGAATATGTGTGTATGTGTGTGTGTGTGTGTGTGTGTGCATGTATGTGAGTGTGTGTAAGTGTGAGTGTGTGTAAGTGTGAGTGTGAGTGTCTGTGTATGTGTGTGTGTTCATTTTCCTTGTTTCTTTCGTATTTGATGGACGTTATCTCTCTCTCGACTTCTTCTCATGTTTATCATTTGGGCGCTTGCCTCTCCTCTCATGAGTCTGCATTCTTGGCCGGGAGAGAAAAGAAGCACAGAGTAGTGTGCTGTCTTGTCCGTCTTCACCAAGAGCTTTCTGCCCTTTCTCTCTTGCTTGAATTTCTCTCTTTTTTTTCTGTCAATTCCAAAAGTTTCGATCGCTTTGTTGATTCCCCTTGATTATAATTTCTACGCTTCTAGAAGACTTTTCTCTCTTTGTATCCCTTCTGACGGACGGCCTCGCTGGATAGTGTTTGGCCCTTTTTCTCTTGTGATCACTTCACTCAGTAATTTGTTTTTCTTTTCGTCGCCCTCTTTTTTCTTTTTGTCATCTAGTTGGTCTGTTCTCCTTTCAGTCCACTAGCCTTCATTCCCTCCCACTGGCTTCCTTCCTGCAGTGTTCCTTCTCTTCGCGTCCTTCTCTCCGCCCGGGCGTCTCTTCTTGGCTTTCCTGAATTTCCTCCAGACTCCTAGGAAGGGTCAGTCAGGTAGTGAGGGGTAGGTAAATCTAGGTTGAGAGGGAGGGGGGGCGCTGTTTAGGAGAATCAATGGACGAAGGGGGTCTTCAAGGAAATGCATCCTTCTTCTTTATCTCTTCTTGATCTTCACTGGCGGTCACAGGGGTAACCTGTCTTCTTGTTTTTTTTTAACTCATTTTTTTCTTTTCTTTCTTTCTTTCTTTCTTTCTTTCTTTCTCTTTTTGTTTTTTTCTACCTTTCCTGTCTCTGCGTCAACCGATCTTCACAACTTTTTGGCTCTTGTGCCCTGCATGCATGCGCGCAGGACTTGCGGGCGTTCCTGGGGCCCTTCCGGCGTCTGAGGCCGAGGTGGGGGGGGGGGATCGACGGGATGGGCCGGGAGGGTCCCGGTGGTAATAGCCCTACCTGGCGGGGCATGGGTTCATAGCATCAGGGGGAGGGGGGGGTCAGCGAGAAGTGTTCACATAGACATGGGAAGGGAAGGGGGGGTTTGAACGACTTGAGGTGCAGGTGTCCCTTTCCTGTCTCCTCTCTCCTCCCCTCTTCTCTTTCTTTGTGTGTGAGGTTTTGATGTTTGATGGTCAGATGGCATTGAGTGAGTGAGTGAGTGATTTCCGATTGAAGAAAAGACCCTGAATAAATTCGTCAGGAAATACGAGAGGCAGAGTTTGCCGAGTTCCTGTCTTCTCACCTTGCGGCTGCTGCTTTCAGTTCCATCAGTCCGCCCTTGTCCCAGCACCCAAGGGTGGGCTGGTCTTTCTGCCTACCTAAGTTTTCAGGAACTGAGAGGCACCAGACCTCTCGCATCCACGCACGAAGCCCAAACGAAAGCCGACAAGGAAGGTTTTGGTCGGCACACAGCGCCACGTGAACTCGTGAGGAAGTGAGAGAGAGATAGGGCTGCATGCCATCTGTGCATGTATACGGTTTTTTTTTTTTCTATCATCATCAGCTGCATATCAGCTACAGATAAAACAGATCAAGCAGGCCAGTTGATCAACGTGCATCCGTGTTTGTTTAGCTCTGATAACAAACTTCTAAGCTGTAATTCAATTTAATATTTAAAGATTGCCTTAGATCTTTTAAAAAATAAATTTAATGAATTTGATATGTATCCAATTTAGTCTGGAAGATTGCTTTAGATGATTAGTTGTAGATGCATGATATTACTTTGAATTTTATTATAGAAAAACTAATTAGTTATTATAAACGTACGTATGAACACAAGTTATATAAACAAAAAGACTATGCACAGACTGGTTAATTTATTAATTTTAAGTTATATATTTTAAAAGGTTATCATTTATAGCGGCTCACTGACATAAACCAAAAGTAGGCTAAGAAGGGCTTAAATAGCTAAACTGATATTTTTTATAATTCAAGGCAGTTAGATTGACGAGTATACCACTGTAAGGCAGAAAGAGGGGAAAAAGGGGGGTAGATCGTATACTGAGAGGTAGCGCTTTCTTACGGTCTCTTATGGAGAATACTACAGAGTTAAAAGTCTGAAACATACAAAAAGGCGCAAAAATGCGAAGAAAAAACCTTAGACCACCTGTTTGAAGCTGTTTCAGGCTTTGAGCTAGTGTTTGAGTGCCTTTTTGCTACCTTTTGTACCTTTTGCAACACTACTGCCCATAATGGTGGCATAACCGCCCATAAACTTGTGTGGGGCTACGCGCGAACGTGTATTGCGCGCGGATTTTTTGTCTTTTGATTTTTGCCGCAACATTTTGCGCAGTAACTTGCGAGACGGCAGTGTTTTTTTTTTGTATCTTCTCGCTCCATTCCTGCATATTCCTGCTCCTCGATTCTCACGATCTCTCACGCATTTTAATTGACCCTCTTTCTCGTATACCGGCCTGCAATTCTTCGTATTTGTTTGCTCGGAAGAGGTGGCCCAGTGGTTGCATGTGCAAGGAAGTACTCTTGAGAAAGAGGGAAACGGGATCTGTCGATCTGTTAAGTCTCCCTCAATCTACCAGAAGGCCTCCTTGAAGGAAGAAGGGAATCCAGCGGAGGGTCGATGAGGTCCCAGCGGTGACGCGCCTCCTCCACTGGCGTGTTTTGTCTTTCGAGTCTCCGGCTCTTCTGTCTCAGCAGACAGGTACAGCGAGGGTCTGCCGGAGGTAAAGTTGTCGAGGGGCAGAAGCAAAGGGAGTGGTTCTTGTGCTTGAGTGGCTTCACCGTCTCTGACTCAGACCAAGCGCACCGGACCATGTTGTTAACAGCTTGTGCCATCTCAGCGGTCGCACTCTTGCGAGGGGTCAGTGGCAACTTTGGTAGATCCCTTTCCATCCGTTGGTGCTTCTTTTTGGCCCTTGAAGGCATCTTTTCCCTTTTCACCGAGGGGGAGGATACACGGTCTTCCTTCCTGCCTCTGTGGAAGACCATAAGTGGACCGTCACCTCACGTTCCTTTTCTTCTCTCTGTATTGCCCTTGGCTGTTTGTTGCGTGCTCGTTTGAGAATTCCCCATCTTCCTTATGGCTGATTCTATCGCTGCATGCAGGCCGCTGCACTCGGTCACTCCAAGTACCAAAAGGCCCTCGAACAAAGTCAGTCTGACAGGCAGACAGTAAGCCGGAGTGGACAGGAAGTGAAGGATGAAAAAGGAAAAAATACCCGGGAGACAAGGCGGTGGGCCTCCCGATAGTTCCCCTTCCGGAGGAGACGGCAATGATTGATCTTCTCTCTTTCTCTTCTCAACGTCTTAGCCTCCCTCACCCATGACTGAGGCCTCTGGTCGATCTGCCTGCCTGTCAGCGTGTCGCCCTGTCTGCTTGCACACACACACACACACACACACACGCGCGCGCGCGCGAACACCTCAGTTGACGCCTGCGAAAAAAAAGTAGGACGGGGAATGTTTGACTTTCGTCTTTTGCACCCATACCATACCTGTGAGGGATCTGGAGTAGAGAGAGATCTGGTAGATCCAGTCAGAAAGAAAAATGGATGTCTCTTGATTCCACCCCACCTGAGATCTGCTGATCTTCATCACGCATACAAGATTCGAAATGTGCGATTGAACAAAAGATCTTTCATGCGCTCACTGTGACTGACGGATCAACTGACTGACGCAGGTGATCTTGAATATGCTTTCGGAAACTTCGACAAGGGACAGTGTGCGTCTGAGCTGTCGGAGCTTGACCTCAAAATGTCCGACGATGAGTTGAAGCACGAGGCCTACATGAAGTGTGCAGACCTCGTGAATCCCTCAGGATACCATGTGTGCTCCTTCGCTGCCGACAGGGTGCTTTGGTCAGCATGGGCCCTCCCTGGTCTTCTTTCTGTCTGTCTGTGGCTTTTTTTTGTTTCACTCGAATTCGTTGCTCTTTCTTCTGCATCAGAAGAGTAGAAGAGGTGGTCCCGGCGACGGTCAGGGATCCATGGTGTTCCTTCTGTTCTGTTAAAGCGGGAGGGATGCCGGTGCAGTCTTTGTTTGGTCTCTTGGTGGACGGATGGGTGAAAGGGACGACGCTTGTTTGTGTCCAGGTTCCACACAGGTGCATGGAAACGCACGCACACACGCGCACACAGGGAGCAGGAGGTCGATCTGTCGCGTGCCCACGAATTTCTTTTTGCTTTTGTGCTCAAATTGCTGGGGGGTGGGGGTGGATGAAATGATCTCTTCATTTGTGGAGCTGCCTGCCTCTCTCTCTCTCCCTCTGTGTGTGTGTGCCTGTGCCTGTGTTTGTGCAGGTACGCGGAAGAGAAGAAAAAGGGTGTGTTGCCTGAGGAGCTGCTGACTCCCGAGAAATTCTGTCAGCACATCGACAACACTTTTTCTTGTGCGAAGATGGCCTACAAAGTTCTGAAGTCGGACTTCTTGGGGGACTCTGCGTTCGGCCTCTGCTTCCGAGAAAGGAAAGACGCGGTGGGTTAGTGAGTGGGTGGGTGCGTCGTTGGGGTGTTCAATGCGTGTGTGTGTGTGCGATTGAGCCTGGGTTGGGTCTTTGGTTCTTTTCTGCTGAATTGTTCTTTTGCATTCGCCAGAAGTGATGGTCTGTCTAGGTTCATTGAGCGTCGTTGTGGGTGCCGTTCCTTCATTCTGCCGTTGTCGTGCGTGATTCGAGTCTTCAGGCAGCTAGAACAACTGTATTCTTTTTTCGTTTTTCTCTGTACTTTTCCGGTTTGAGTGTGGACAGACGCAGACAGACATTTGCTTTCTCTGCTTTGCTGGAGCAAAATGTTCTTCGGGCTCGATGCAGTCGGTTCACCTATGAATGTGTGCTTCCACATGGATGCTTTTGTTTGATCGTTTGGAGTGTGTGTGTGTGTGTGTGTGCACGTGAATGGCCATGCAGAAGTTCTGCAATACGTTCCACAACGTGATCAAGGAGACGGCAGACAGCGACGACATCGATTTCCTCAGTGCCTGTCTGAAGGCACACGAGCCCGTGGTGGCAGGGCTGAAGGCTCCGGAAGCTGCACCAGCGGAGAAGCCGTTCGGGGTCGAGGAGCCGAAGCCAAAGCCGAAAGAGGCAGGCGGCTTTGGCTCAGGGGGCGCCTCAGGAGGCCCGCCTCCCCCCAAGCCCAAAGAAGAAAAGCCGAAGGAACCAGAGCCACCGGTGGGTGAGAGAGAGGGCCTCCAGGGTTGGGTGGGATGATGAGTAGAGGGAAAGGACAGGAGGGTAAGACAGGGAAGCAGGGAGGACATTGATGGCAGGCAGCAGAAAGGAAAGGATCGTCTTTGCTTGATGGTTCTACACGAAGAGAGAGGATGCTTGCTGTTATGTCGTCTGTCTGCCTGAAGTCAGGTTGCACAAAAAATAAATCTCTGCCACTAGCTGTTGCTATGGTCACTCACACCGTTGATGCACCACTTGCTGTTCCTTTTCATTGCCTCGCGTCTTCTGTCTTTCTGCGTGTGGCCCCATCTCTTCTCCATTTCCCGTTGTACTTGCTGCCTTTCCCTCCCTTCCACGGCATCATCGCACATCCATGAATGCAGAAGGGGCCGATCATCATCAGACCCTGCATTTACTTTCATACAGAATTTTTTTTTTGCATTTTACCCCTGTATGGGTGGATGCAAAGTAAATGCATGCAAAGATTGCACATCCATGAATGCAGAAGGGGCCGATTATCATCAGACCCAAACACGGAGAGCCTCCTGAGGGCCCCCCCATGTCCGGGTCTGTGGCCGGCAATCTGGAGGGAAGCAACTTCGATAAGGTAAGTAAGTAAGTGTGTCTGTCAGTCTGTCAATCTGTCTCCGGTTCGGTATTGCTTCCTGTCAGACATGCCACACACTCTGGAAGAAAACGGCGATGCATGAATCACTGCAGAAGAACGCTGTAAGGAGGGGATTTTTTTTTTTCGGATTCCAACATCCTTTTTTATTCGGATGTTCTCCTTCCTTTTTCCCCTCCTTGCATGAATGTAATCAATCTGTCGATAGCCGCGGATGTAAAGGAGAATGAATCACTGAAGGAGGGTTCGTTCAAACCTTCCAGAGTGCGAATCTCAACGAAAATCACCAAGCAGACCAAGACAATGTCATGCAGTGCGGCTCTATTCCTCTGGCTCAGCTGAGGCACTGGATGCGATGTGCATGTGTTCATTCTTCGTTCATTACATTCCATTTGATACCGACACAGTCTGTATGTATGGACGGATGGACTGACTTAATTCATTCATTCATTCACATTGCGTTCAGACTCCCGCGAACGTTCCGGACAACGAGGCCGCCCGCATTGCCCGCCAGATGATGGCCGGGAAATTTGCAAAGAATTCCCACGAGGCGCACATCGGCATCGACGCTGATGATGACGGGTGCGTGCGTTCGTTCGTTCGTTCGTTCGTTCGTTCTTCGGTCCTTCCATTCTCTCTCTCTTTGTTGAGTTGACTGGATACAGCCAGCAGCTGTGCGCCACGAGGCGCGATTGGGGTTGCATCATCGAGGGACGTTTTGCTAGAAAGTAGAGCTCACTTTGCTGTATGTATGGATCTGTCTGAGCGGTGTGTGGAGACCCAAAGCGGCCTCGTGAGTTCGTCTTGTTGGTCAGAGGCGATACAAATTCGCATCACGTGTGTGAGTGCCCTTTTATGTAACAGGCAGTCACGAGACCTTTTTTATGGTTGCTTTTCTCATATAGTGTGCTTGCCTGTCTATTCTCTCCTCTATTCTCTGCAGGTTTGTCGACAAGAAGGAATTCCTGGAGGGTGCCCGAGGTCTGGGATACGACACGGCGGGTCTGGGTGACGTTTTTGAGTCTGTGGACGTGGACAGCGACGGGAAACTTTCCAAGGGGGAGTGGAAGAAGGCTGTGGAGAGTCAGTGAGAAGAGGGGAGGACGGGGGTTGCTTCTTCTGCTTTTGCTTTGGCTGCCTCGTCCCCCAATAGCTAGCTTTCCTTCCATGATCCAATCAATTAAAATTCATCATAGGGTCCTCCGTACCGATTAGAGGACCGCTTAGGGCCAGTGTGCTTAACGTGAGAGCGTCATGGAGAATGAAAAATCGGTCTCCAAGTTTGATCTCTCGATCTCTCGCGCTGGTTAGATAGATTTTACATGTTCGTTTGTTATTCTGGGAGTGCACTCACTTCTCCCTGAGTGCCCATCATCGCAGCTTCATTCGTGTGTCCTCACTTACTTGTGTTTGTTTCCTTTGTTGTGTGTTTGTTTGTCCCTTCCCCTTCCCTCCTTCCTTGCTTGCTGCCTGCAGTCTGGAAGAAAAAGGACGCGTCCAAAAAGGAGTCGGGGGAGTGGTCAATTTTCGGAGCGGGGGAGGGCGAGGAGGGGGAGAAGTCGGGAGGGACAGGGACCAAAAAGGAGAAGGAAGCCCCACCTCCACCTCCTCCTAATGGAGAGGCAAACGGAAAAAAGGTGGGCGGCAGGATAATGCAGACAGGAGAAATAGAGAGAAACACACCTGCTGTATGACTCAAAAAAGATTGCTGTCGCTTGTCTGCTTGGACATAAGTCCACACACGAAGTCAAGTAGCAGACAACCGGGTTGTCCTGACTCTATTTTCATGATCGTTGAGAGAGAGAGAGAGAGAGAGAGAGAGAGATGAAGTTCTCCACTCCTTTCAGGACGCCCATGCAGAATGCTCTTAATCAACATCCACAAACACCCGGAAGAACACACTCACAGATACCCTCGCTCTCTCTATTCGATTGAATTGCTGTGCGTGCAGTATGCTGAGAAGTACGGCAAGCAGGCCGGCCACGAGGCGGGGGCCTCGACAGGATCGGAAATCGGGAAGAAGATGGGGGGAGATGTGGGGGGGCCGGCGGGCGAGAAGGGGGCCTATGACGCCATCAAGGCAGCCGAGCCAAGTGACGTTGACACAGAGGCAGAGGCAAAGAAGGTGGCGGAGGACGCTGCGAAGACCCACGGGGCTGCGGCGGCGCACGGGGCCCTTGGGAGCGACGAGCCCCCATCCGGCGCCATCGTTTCGAAATTGGGCACTCACCCAGAGACGGTCCCAGCTGCTGCACTCCCCGCTTCCGGGGCATCTGCAAATTCCGTTTCCTCAACTAAAGAGAAAGAGAAGGGGAAGAAGGCGTTGCCTGGACAGACCGCACCTTCCTACTCGAAGGTTGATGCTTTAGGTGACTCGTGGGTCCATTATTTGAACGCTCGTCCGGACCCGCTCGCTCTCTCGAAGAAGCAACAAGCAGCAGATCAACAGCACCAAGCAGAAGCCAGAAAGAAGGCTTCTCCCGTTCACACCGTCACTGACAGAGATGCCGTCATGCACATACCCATTCCCGTCTCTGCGCCTGCCTCGTTCCATGCATCCACACCCGCTGAAGTCCAAATCCACCACGAAGACCCCCCCGCATCCCAGCCCGACACGCCCTCCTCCGATGTCTCCTCCCCCCTACCCGGGTTCCAATGGGACTCTCTGATGAACAAACTTTCCGGGACCACCAACCAAGATGCTGAGGCAGCAGCAGCAGCTACCCCCCAGACTCCCGTCTTCACCAAGCCTTCCTCCCGCTCATCTGTCGCCATGCCCTTCTTGTCAGTCACTCCCTCAGAGACTGGAACAAGGTTTGTGGGGGAGGCCCACCCAGGCCCCCTTCCCTCCCAAACTGCCGGGGCCCCTTCCGCAGACGATGCCGCCATAGCCTCTCTCGATGCCTACCTGAGCCGTCACGCTGCCAAGCCAGGAGCAGCAGCAGCGCTCCCGCAGACGGGCAGCCGCACTGAGGTCCGACAAGGGACGCGTTCTGCACCCCCTGCGACCTCCGGCATGTCCAAATTTCTGGCTAGTAAGATCTGATCAGGTTCCTTCCACGCACGTTCAAGAAACACACGCACACAAACAGACAGAAAAACAAGCAAACAGAGCTCTTAGAAAGCCATAACGAGGAGGGAATGACGGTCAGGGAGGGAGGTGAAGCTAGAGGGAGAAATCTCAGATGTTTCTTTCTTCACTTCGGTCATGTAGGGTGAAATTTCGACTTCGGCAGCTCTGCATGCCTCTCTGGTTTGCCCTCCTTCCGCCCGCTTTATGGTCACGTTTGGTGGTCCTTTTTCATTCCGTCTCTGCTGTTTTCGTTCATCTTTTCTTCCTTCCAAATTGCAATTAAGAGGTCACGCAGTGGGGGGGGATGGGGGTACCCTGTCGGGATGGGTGCTTGAGGAGGGGGGCGTGCATGGGGCGGGGGGGGAGGGGTTGATGTGACCTCCCGACCATGAGGTGCATCACTGGGGGTCTGCATGGGAGCGTGGGTGGGGCTGTTGTTTGATTCGGTGGGTGCTTGTCGACGCACGCAAGCATGCAGAAGCAAAAGAGGGCGAGGTCTGCAAAGATTGAGGATTGACCTCATTCCAATCTAATGGAAGTGAACAGCTCGAGCTAGACAAAAGGAGAGAATTAAGAGAAAGGAAGCGCATGCCCTATGGATGCACTCCCCCACTATCGGCAGGGCCGCGTGATCGCCTGCCTGCCGAGTGGGGACTGCAGAGAGGGGTTGATTGTTCAAGTTTGTTGTTCCTTCCTTTTCAACTTCAAACCGGCCAGCACCGATCACTTCACTCATCAATGAGCCATCATCATCCTCACCATCATTTGGTAATGCACCATCGATCATCGGTCTGTAGGCTAGTTCTAGTCTCAGTACTATCCTGTTTGCGGGCAAATTGCCGCTAAGTAGGCCGTCATCATCATCTTCATTCATTGGTTGTAAGTAGGGTTCTAACATTAACAACTAATTATTATTAATATCACCTGACTCACCTCACTGGCACTACAAGCCACTTAAAATTTTTTTCGGCAAATTTTCGCTCTGACGGATAGACTTGAAAGTCCATGCCGCAAGCGTGGACTATGTCTTGAAAGTCTGCACCGCAGGCGCGGACTATGTCTTGAAAATCTACGCCGCATATACGTGGACTATATCTTGAAAATCTACACCACATGCGCGGACTATATGTTTTAAAAATCTGTGCCGCTGCGCTGCCGCAAGTACGGACTATATGTCTGGGGGGCATTGACTTAAAGTTTGTTCCTAGCATCTGGCCTATGCGTTTTTCATCTCTTCCTTCTGTCCTGGTTACTGCTATCACTGCTAGCTCTCTCTCTCATATCTTGAATCTGAGTTCAATTTGAAGATCTGAGCTCAATCTGAAGATAATATACTTATGACGGTTTGCAACATAGCGTATCGATGGCCTCCTTTGATCACCTTACATGAGCCGCGGGGCTACTAAGGGCTATATTCTGAGTCGCTTTCGCGGACGACTTGATTACTGGCAGCCGCGCCGCAGGGCCGCGCAGCGCAGGCGCGGATGGCCAGACTAGCTTGATCAGCCATGCCGCTGATACGGATGAACTTGAATGTTCTGCTTTCAAGTGTATGGCTCGTAGTATCAGAGAGGTGATTAATATACTGGATTTAATATATAGTACAATTTATACTGTCACTCTCTTCTTAGATGATAAGACACTATGGCCTTCTTTTCCTATGCCATATGCAGCGTATTTGGTGACTATTCAAGTTAATTAACTTGACCTTATCTAGCTAAAAGCCCTAGTCCAAAGGTGTTTAATCATAGAATATATTTATTCACTAGTTACTCACTTCAAAAGTAATATAATCAGGAATATATTCAGGAATATATTCCTAAATTAATTAAGGGAAAGTCCAGGGGGCGGAGCCCCCCAGCCCCCGGGCTACATTTTTGATTTTTTTTTTAATATAGTTTATGACTATAAAAAATTGGTTTTGAAAAAGATAAACAGGGGCTATCTAGCTGTTAGGCACTGTTAATAGGCAGTAGTGTTACTATACTAGACTGTGTTACAGTGTTACTAGAATTTTATAAAATCTTATAATTTATAAACTTATTAAACTAGCAAGTAACATATCATATGAATACGCGGTTGAAAGTTTATACACGTTCCCATTGCATAAACATGTACACAAGTTGTAACACAACACCTTATGTTTGAAACTCATGCATGAAGACCTAATTTTTGATGCAACATGTACAATCGGCTATTCGGCTCTGAATGCATGCACTGATGGCCGCGGCCGCTAGTAGGAGCAGTAGGCCATGCCGGTAGTGACCATGTTTGATTTGATTTGATTTGATTTGATTTGAGGTAGGGCTTAAGCTCAAATCAAATATCCAGTTAGGGAGGACCTAGTGTTTAAAAACCTATCAAATACGATCAAATATTTGATCAATATGACTTTCAACCTCAAATATGAAGGTCCTGAAAAAACTTTTGCAAGTACCGATCCGTCACGCATGCTGATTCAAATGAAAAAACCTAAATTTTGATGGTTTGCTGCCCACGCGCAGTCGTGTGGTGTTGCAGCAAGCCCTTTATATTGCAGCCTTTCTGGATCTCCGTTCAAACCTTCTTGCATTTTCCCCCTTCGAACAGGCTGCGCGAGGTGAGAGAGAGGTGCAGAGCATGTTTGAACAGTTTTATTTGCGAGGGTTGGTGGAGGCACAGGGAGGGGTTTTCAGAGACGAGAGTGAGGTGGGTGGGTCTGGAGGTCCCTAGGGTGAAACCCTTGAGGATTTTTTTGGTGACGAGATGTATTCGCCAGCTGAACTCGGTCTGACAGATACCCAGTCAGCAGACGTCCAGGCAGGCACGGTCCAAGGAGCTGAACTTACCAACTCTGGATGCTTAGCTGCCCAGAAACAGGACGGTTCCAACACCAACAGCAATAGCAAACGTGTGCGCGGTTCTCCGTCTCACCCTGTTATCATCTCTCCGCAACCGAATAGAAGCCCACGAGCACCCACTCCTGGAAAGCCGAAAAGCTAGAGAAAAAGCTCTCAGCAGCTTCCATCACCGATCGATTCGATTCATATTGAAGAAAGTGATCATGAAGAAGAGGAAAAGGAAGTGCCATAAAGCTGAGTGATTGTCACCTCAATTTTGGTACGTGCTCTAACTTTATCGTATCAACAAAAAGTCATATGCAATTTCAAATCTATCAATTTTACGTTCTTAATCTCTATTAGTACTAGAGTGAGTCTCAGTGACTAGTGTATATACACTGCCACACAGGCATATTTTTTTTACGGAACTGATAAGTTATAATTTTATATATATTTTTTTAAATTTTTGAAACACACATCAGAAATGTTCTGATAACTATTGTCATGAGAAAAATGATCAGAGTGACAGTAAGTCAGTGACTCAGTGAGGAACCCTAAGAGGTTAACCTCAAATCTTACCTCAAATATCAAATATTTGAGGTTGAAGCTCAAATCAAATCAAATCAAATCAAAT
>JAHBMJ010001611.1:0-28056 GCA_018398765.1 Chromera velia
TCTTCGGTTGGGTGCGGAGTCCCTCCTTACTTTTGCCGAGCCAGCCAGCCGTGTTGTGGAGTAGGAGAAGAAGAAACAGTCATTTTGCATCGAAATTTTCCCCGAGCGCACCCAGGCCTTACAGTCCTAGACCAGATAGTCACAGTGAGGGCCGGCGTTGCCACCATCGAAGTCCTGAACGTCTCACAGCAGGATCTTCGGTTGGGTGCGGAGTCCCTCCTTACTTTTGCCGAGCCAGCCAGCCGTGTACAGCCGTCACAGCCGTCACAGCCAACGTGACGACATCTACCCCACCGCAGAATCCCCCGCCGTCTCCTTCGCTTCCGAAAGTTGATCTCTCGCACATCCCGCCTGAGGTCAGAGGGAAGTACGAATCCCTCCTCCGAGAGTATAGCGACCTCTAGTCTCGCTCCTGCTTTGATATCGGCAAATTGCGACTGAATGGGCAGCCGTACGAAGTCCAAATCCCCACAGGCGACGCCCCTCCCATCAGATGGAATCAGGACAGAGTGCCCTACCACCAATATAACCATGTGAAAAAGGAGATTGAGGCAATGGAAGAGGGGGGCCCGGTGTCATCCGCAAGTCCAGCTCTCCATGGGCTGCGCCCGTCGTCCTTGTAAAGAAGCCTGATGGCACCACCCGTTTCTGCCTCGACTTCCGCAAGCTGAATCAGGCAACCAAACGTGACTTGTTCCCCCTTCCCCGCATCCAAGAAACCCTCGACCATCTCGCAGGAGCACAGGTGTTTTCCGTTCTCGATTACACCTCCGGCTTCTTCCAGCTGAAGATGCACGAAGCAGATGCAGAGAAAACTGCTTTCGTGACTCCTTTCGGTCTGTATAAGTTCACACGCATGCCGTTTGGGCTCGTGAACGCACCGAGCATCTTCCAGCGTGTGATGACGTTGCTCTTCGCAAGTTTGACGAGAAATATCGCCCTCGTCTATATCGATGACATCATTGTTTTCTCCCGCTCGCACGCAGAGCATTTGAGGGATTTGAGGGAGGTTTTGAGATTGGTGAGGCAGGCAAACCTCAAGCTAAAGTTAGAGAAAGCGCAGATTACGTTGACAAAGGTGTTTGGTCACTTGTGATTAGAATATATTTAATTATCCCATGAAGTGATTGAATGTGATTGAATAAAGTGATTAATTAGCCAAAGTCCGATTCTTACTAGTCTTTAATACCTTAGGTCATTCTAATGGTGCGTGGTTTTTTTTTTACGTTATAAAAACAAATGTTTTGGGAGTAGCCTAGAGGCTTGTGCACATCCAGTGCACTGTATACATGGCCCAGCCCATGCAGCCCGGGCCAGCCATGCATGCACCGGCGCGGCCCATGCACTGCTCCTACTAGCGGCCGCGGCCATGCATCGGTGCATGCATTCGGAGCCGAATAGCCGATTGTACAAGTTGCATAAAAAATCGGGTCTTTATGCATGAGTTTCAAATACAAGGTAAGATGCAAACTTAAAGTCACAGTAAGCCATGATACCAGTCTGAGATGACTGAGGCCTGATGTGTTCAGACGATTAACTCTACAGTTTGAAAATGAGTCAAATGAACGTGCGAGGCTTCTTCAAAACAGTTCAGCCACCGCTCGGCAAACCTGTAGAATCATATATATCTTTCTGTTTGTTTGTACCCAAATAATTTTTTGCTTGACACTGCTTGTGGTGTTTTGGTGTTTCGCGTTCGAATGCTGAAAGTGAAAAAGAGTGTATCTTACGTAGTACATACAGTAAGGCCTCCTTTCGCTATGCAGTGTGTGTTGCAGTGTGCATGCATGTTTTGATGTAGTGTGTGCATGTTCATGCAATGAGAACGTGTATGAACTTTCAACCGCGTATTCATATGATACGTTATTTGCTAGTTTAATAAGTTTATAAATTGTAAGATTTTATAAAATTCTAGTAACACTGTAACACAGTCTAGTATAGTAACTGTTACACTACTGCCTATTTACAGTGCCTAACAGCTAGATAGCCCTTGTTTATCTTTTTTAAAACCAATTTTTTATAGTCATAAACTGTATTTAAAAAAAAAAATCAAAAATGTAGCCTGGGGGGCTCCGCCCCCCAGACCCCCCCTTAATTAATTTAGGAATATATTCCTGATTATATTACTTTTGAAGTGAGTAACTAGTGAATAAATATATTCTGTGATTAAACACCTTTGTGCGTTGAGAGAGGTGGAATATTTGGGACATTCAGTCTCCTTTAGGGGGATCAGGCCGAATCGAAAGAATATGAAGAAGGTATTGGAGTGGGAGTCCCCAAAAGACTGAAAAAAGCTGCGCTCCTTCCTTTATCTCTGCTCGTATTACCGTCATTTTATTGCAGGCTTTGCGAGGTTGACGCATCCCCTCCATGAGCTGCTGAAACCGGCTGACAAGGAAGGCCATCCCCTTCCCTTCCAGTGGGGTGAGGAGGCAGAGGCAATCTTTACCGAATTGAAGAGACGCCTCACTACCCCCCTTATCCTTGCCTTTCCAGACATGAGCCGCCCTTTCACCGTCAAGCCAGACGCATGCAAAGTCTCTGTGGGAGGTCTTCTCACACAAAAAGTCAACGGAAAGGAGGTGGTGATTGCCTATGCGAGCAAGGTGTTGAGTGCCGCCGAGAGGAATTATAGCCCAGTAGAGAGGGAGGCCTTAGGTCTTGTGTACTGCTGCCGTCAGTGGCGTCACTATCTGATTGGTGGACGCACGTATGCAGTCACCGATCACAAACCCAATCTGGCGATGGAGGATAAGAAAGTGGCGAATGAGAGAGTGAGGAATTGGGCGTTGGAGTTGCAGGAATTTGGGCTGCGGTATGTTCACAAGTTGGGAAAAGCCCATGGAGACGTGGACGCTCTCTCCCGAATGCCGCAGAAGCCGTTGCCTGTTTGTGTCGACAGTGGCGTCCCACTGTGCAGGCATTGCAACCAACCTGCAGACGGGAGTACCAAGATCCGGACAGGTATGGGGGCAGTCATGGCAGGTGTGCACAGGCAGGCAAAAGCTGCACCGCTGTAAGCGAACAAGGCGTTTTAAGACAGAGTGAGAGAGGAGTTGCCGAAAGATCCGGTGTTGGGAGACCACTACAGATATTTTGCGAAAGGTATTGTGCCGACAGACAAATGACATAATGAAACCTACCGGACTTTAACATCATTTCGGACTTTGAAATATAGGAATAACATAGGGTGTTCTATTGTATTTAATCGTTGTTTATAAGCTTTTAAATTTAATAAACATTCTTTAAAACGTGATTCTTTTAAAACAAAAGATAAAACAAAGAATTGAAGCTAGCTGTATCAATGTTAGATCATAGCTATATTTTAGTAACCATAATAGTAGCTGCATAATTGGTATATCTATGTATGATGCAATAAATGCGATCGAAAAGTAGATAATCACCCCTGAAACTATTTAGTTTTGACCCTACCTAACCAGGTCTGGCGACTGGATTTGCTCCCCCACTCCCCCAAGAAGGACCAATTAATAAATGACCTACCTAGGTCCTTTCGGGCAAAACCGTCCCCCACTCCCCTGGAGGTAGAGGTGAGAGGCAGCCCCAAAGCGATAAAAATGACCACAATACGAGAAAATCTGCAATTGGTTCTTGTGGGGGCGGCGACCCGCGGCGATCCATAGGTGTTGATGTGCTAGTGCTCCTCTTAATGCTCCCAAAGATGCTTTTCGGTGTTGTGGGTGCAGTCAACGCGCACGGAAAGGCAAACAGGCTAGCCAGATCTGACAGATTGAACCCCTCCAATGACCTGCACAAAAAGAAATTTTATGCACACTAATTGCTTTGAGATAAAAGCCCCCCCAAAGCCACTTACTGATGACACTGTGTTGTTGCATTGCCTACAAACGTCCCACAAGGCAAACTGAGTAGCCAAAAAGGGCAAGCCGCAAATGGCGAGGCAGCACAAGTGGTATGTAGCATTACGTCGGACTCTTTTGGTCTTTGAATCGTTCATGCACAATAGATGACCTCAGAGGGGCCTGGCAGCTGTTTTGGGTAAAGAGATTGTTGAGTAAAGAAGATACACAGTTGTCTTTCTATATAGAAGACGCTCATAAGGCAAGCCTACCACCAGATTGTCTCTCGGATCAATTTGCATGAGGTAGGACAAGCAGACTGAACGCCGGACCGGGTTTGAACGTTGTGTAATTAAAAGCCATAATGAGCGAATCTTGCCCTCTACTACGCAGCAATCACACTGTCAAGAGGTTGTCTATGACTTTGAGCTCTTTCTATATAGAGCTGTTTTCGATCTGCTCTCAGATTGTAGTTCGGTCTGACGCAAATGTCAGACAAAAGCAGCAAGGTCAGACATTTTGAGTACGTTCACACGCGCGCTAATTATTTTTGCTGGACTTGGGGGGCACTTTTGTTGCGTGCCCCTCAAGCAATCATCAGAGTGCATGCGAAAGTGCATGCATGCATTTAATACGCGCGCGTCTGACCTCCAAGTTGTTGTCTTGGTTCTGACTTGCTTTCTGGAATTGCCATTGAAGCAAGCTTGTATCTGAAAGCATTCCAACAACATAGAGACAAGCCGGCGTGACCCCTGGTGGTGTATATTGTCTTATCGCCTCTCCGGGCGTGTATTGGTCCGGCATAGATATATAGTTGCGCCTGACCTATACAGATCGATCCACCAGTTCCGGAAGCGTCCAGCTGTATGAAGATCTTTGCATGTGCCAATCAATTGACCTCTGGCCTATTCCCATCTGTACAGACTGCGCTACCTCTCATTTATCTCTGCCGGCTTGTGTCTAGCCATCGTTTTGACTCCAAACAACTTTTTCATTGTCCGTGTTTCTCGCCGCTGTTTGAGTCGGTTCAAGTACATACGTACAGCTCGGCGCGGAGAGACGATGGCCTTGCTTTCGAGAGAGTGGGAGGGCTCCCTCCCGTTCTCAACCCGTGTCCGGCTGAAGAGAGATCTGGGAGAGGGGGGCTTTGAGCAGCTAGTAAAACTTCTAAACGAAATAACGAAAGGGATGCTGAGGCAGCGCGGTTTTATTGGGAGGTTCTCCTGGCAGTGCCAAAATTGAAAGACTACTTCAAGAAAAACAAAGCCTCTGCGTACGTACTCAATACTGCCACCGAGCTGGCGGCGTCTTCAGAGTCTACGATGATTGCACCTCTTTTCCTCTTTGAGCTGCTGTCCCGACTGGATCTTTCCCTGATGGTTAAGAGTACACTAGAAATTACAGAGAAGAATTTCAATTGAGAGGAGTTCTCTGTTCCTCAGGTAGCTATCCTCTATGGCGGCGACGCCGCTGGCCGTGACTTCACCCTGTCTGCTATCAAAAAGCAGACCCCAATTCTGGTTCTTCAGGTACGTTTAGATCCTCATCAGCTAGGCAGGCATCCATGTGCGTGCATTTCGTTCTTCTTTTTCAGGCGATGAATATGTTGTCTGGCGTCTACCGTCTCTACAACTTGCTTGTGCGCGGTTTATCTCTACTTCAAGTAAAAAATCATTGCATTATCAAGTGGTGCCTTTTTGAGCTGCCTCTTTGGTTCTTCAATGTCCAGGAGTCTACCTCCGAACTCTTTGATGCCTGGTTGCAGATTTTCGTATACTGTCATCTCAGGGATGCGGACTCGGAAGGCAACTGTATGTTCCCTCAGCTCTTCAAGCTGATGACTACAAGGGGGCTTGAAGTAATGCTGGTGAGGAGGCTGTCTTAGCTCTGGTATACTGGAGCTGTATCCTTTGGTAAGTCAATGTCTTTGCCCTCGATATATGATTGTGCAGGGCAGGTGGGGCGGGGCGGGGTGGGGTGGTGGGGGGCGGGGCGGTGGCAGAGTCTGGGCTGGGGCCGGTGGCACATACAGAGAGGAGCCCCCAAGATGTCAGAGAGCGGCTAGATGGAGCTTTGACCCCCTAAGAGGGTGTTCTAATTGTTCCAGTGCAGACATTTGGCAGTGGAGCAGAGACGCCGAGTGTTGAGAGTGTCGGCGGGCGGACCGGGGGGCAGGCGGGGGGGCGGGGCGGGCCGAAGGTGAGTGAGGGCCGGGCCCGGGCCAGTCTGGGGCCGGCGGCACAGGACACTGTGCGTGAAGGGGCACAGAAGAGCCAGTAGGAGGCTGGTGAGAGATGAGTGTGAAGAGTTAGGACATGAAAAGTTGATTTCATTGCTTCTTGATCGGTGCCGGTGATGGCTGTGCTACTCCCTGGGTCTGGTTTCATACTTTTCCCTGGACCTTTTTGTCTTACCTTCTTGCTCACGAATGTTTCAAAACCTCCAGACAAATCAGGCCTGATTTGTCCGGAGGTTTTAAAACATTCGTGAGCAAGAAGGTGAGACAAAAAGGTCCAGAGAAAAGTGTGAAACCAGACCCAGGGAGCAGCACAGCCGTCAGCAGTACCCTTCAAGGAGCCAAGACATGCACGTTTCATGTTCTAACTTTTCATAGTCCCCTCTCACTAACCCTCCACTGGCTCTTTTGAACCCCTTAAGAAAAAGTGTCCTGTGACGACCCCGGCCCGCCAACCAGGGGGCCCGCCCACCCCCCGGCCCGCCCGCCCCCCCACCCGCCCCCCAACTCACTCCATACTCGCCTCTGCTCCACTGCCAGCTGTCTGCACTGGAATAATTGGAACGCCCCCCTAGGGGGTCAAAGCTCCATCTAGCCACTCTCTCACATCTTGGGGGCTCCTCTCTGTGTGTGCCACCGGCCCTAGCCCCGATCCAGCCGCTGCCCCCACCCTAGAGGCTCCGCCTTCTGCCTGTCCTGACCTTTGTCTCTCCCCTTTTGCCCCCTTCGCTGGGTGATTCACACATTGCTGGGCCTTTCTCTTGTTTGTTTCTCCCCGTTTTTTCCCTCAATTCTCTCTCTCTCTCTCTCTCTCTCTCTCTCTCTCTCTCTCTCTTTCTATATATATATATATATATATATATGTGTGTGTGTGTATATGTGTATGTGTGTATGTGTGTGTGTGTGTGTGTGTGTGTGTGTGTGTATGTGTGTGTGTGTGTGAGCGTGGGCGCGCGTGCGTCCATGCGTGTGTGTGCTTATGTGTCTGTGTGCAGGTCGTGAGTTTGGAATCCACAGCAAAAAGATTCAAAGAAGCCTTTAGTCACTTGACAATGTGAAGGAGGTGTAGACGATGAGAAACGCCATTCTGAAGGAGCAAGTCAGCTAATTTAATTTACACTCATGTAGCGGCAACCAGTTGGACTGTGGGAGACTTCTGCCTCTTCACCTTTCTCCACATACATTTGAAACCAAGACAGATGCACAGTTTTTTGGTTGCCTCGTCAGTGTTTCGTATGCCTTCTTGTGCGTACGCGCGCGCAGAAAGCATGTTCGTAAGGGCTTGCTCATCTCTCGGTGTATGATGCCTGCATCTGCGGGAGCAGCAGCTGCTTTGTCGTTCCTTGAGTCGTTGGTGAATTCGCTGGTTGGTATCCTTGCTAGTCGGCTTTCTAATTCACTGAGCGATTGCGAAAGAGAAAGACCGAAGGAGCAACGGGTTGATATCTCGATTTGCTGCATCTGCATCTTTGTCTGCAAGTGGGTTTCTCTCACTGTGTATGTATGCATATGTGCTTCGCACGCTCGTTTCAATGTCCGATTGAACGTCAAGTTTTATTTCTACGGATACCTCTCTGCAGGCCTCTTCGTTTATAGACGAGAAAGCCATCCTGACGGTTATGACAAATATCGCCAAAGTGACGGGGCTCCCGACGACGCCTTCTGATTTTGTTGACATCATCAAAAACATCACTCAGCTCGAGGCTGCCTTCACTGAGGAGGCCATCGTCCAGATGAACCAAAACTTCATGGAGACCCTCATCCAGGTCAAGGGAACCGCAGAAGAAGACAGTCTGACAGTCGGCGCCGGACGAGTGAGTCAGCTTTTGAGAGCACTTTTATGCTGTGTATATTTGCGCACGCGCACGCGCGCGTTTGTATGTGTATATATGTGTGTGTGTATGTGTGTGTGTATGTGTGTGTGTGTATGCGTGCGTGTGTATGTGTGTATGCGTATGTGTGTGTGTATGTGTGTATGTATGTGTGTGTGTGTGTGTGTGTGTGTGTGTGTATGTGTGTATATGTGTGTGTATGTGTGTGTATGTGTGTGTGTGTGTGTGTGTGTGTGTGTGTGTGTATGTATGTGGTGTGCGTGCATATGTATGTGTGTATGTGTGTCTGTATGCGTATGCGTTTTTCACTCCCTCCATTCTGCCTCAGAAGGTAGATAGATGTACATGGTCATCGGTGAGTTACACATGTGTGAGTGCTCCTGTCTACGCACCTGCTTTTCTCCTCCCTACGCCTTTCTTTCTGATCTTACTCCCCCCCTTACGCCTTTCCTTCTCCGCTCTCGCTCGTTATGCCCTAACAGTAACCAAGAGCTCTCTTTTTGGCTTCTTGCGTCTGCTCTCATTTAACCTGCAAGAAGAGTATGGTGCATTGTCTGTTAGGTGGGGTGATGTGTGTGCATGATTCATGTATTCGTTGTAATGATAACTTCTTATACAAGCTTTCTTCATACGAGAAACGATGAGAAACGGTCGGATAAAAGGGAGTCCTTACGCCAGATGGTTGCATTGAAATCAACTCGGATTGATCATATAATGATTGTAACGTACGCTCCTCTCTTAGGCGCGTCTGCATCAGATCTATTTGTCCGTAATGTTATCCGATCGCATTTGTTCTCGCTCCCGACCCGCCTGTTCGATGTCTACCGCGCGGTGCTGATAAATGAATAACTTTTGCTCATTCTAGCAAAAACCAACCAACTATGCATGCGCCGCCCGGGAGCCTAGCGCTCTAACTAGGGTTAGGCATCCTCTAACTCACGAACTTAGTGACCAACTAACTATTTAAGTTTAGATTTAATTTACTAAGATAATTTGAATTCAGTTATTCTACTAAGCATTCATGTTGACATGACATTGTACTTAAGCATTTATTTATGTGTAATCGAAATTATATAAAAAAAATTATAAATACAATATTATGTATTATCATAATTGAATGCTAAAAGAACTCAAAAATTGAAATCTCCTGACACTGACATGTTTAGCTTCAATTTTTTCTTTAATATTAATTCTATCTTAAAAGAATCATGTTTTAAAGAATGTCTATAATATTTAAAAGTACAAAAACAACGTTGAAATACTATGGAACATCCTATATTTCAAAGTCCGAAATGATGTTAAAGTCTGGTAGGTCTCATTATATCATCCAGGCCTGCATCTGCAGTCCCGGAGTAGGTTTCGAGAAGCTCTGAATCTCGAGGGTCCTGAAACCCCCGGGCAACGAGCCTCGACTTCGCAACTCTCTTCCCCTCCTTTAGCTTCCACGTCCGGACCCAACGGAGGGTGATACCCTTCACCCCCGGCTGGGGAGTCAAGGTCTGCGAAGACAAATCAAAAACAGAACAAACACACCACCGGGCCAGCTCTTTCCGATCTGCCTCTTTGAAAAGACCTTGCTCTATCTCCTCTTTGGTGGCCAAAATGTGTCCTTTCGCTTTGTTCTCTCTCTGCAAAAGCTTTCTCGCTCTCTCTGCTTTCAAGATGGCACACGCGACTTCAAAGTGCGTGTCCATTGCCTTGTTTATCCGCTCCTCTATCAATTTGCATCGCTTCTCTCTGTTCTTCCTCACTGCTACTTTCCTTTGTTTCTTTGTCATCTGTGACCAACGAACAAACTCAGCTGCTCTCGCTTCTTCGGTAACTTACTCTACCACCCCATCAACGGGGGACGGAAAGTCAACATCAACGGGATCGGCGTTCTCAGCGACAGGCTGAGGGACTGGGGGTTCTGGCTGTGGAGCCTCCTCTGCAAGGCGCTGCAGAATAGACTCGGGGAGTCTGCCCTCGACAGGCAGATCAAAACGCTCCACGATGTCTTTCTGTGCGATTCGATCAAACTCGGCAAGACGAAAAGAACCATATTCCTGCTTTTTCAGTCTCGCAATGCTCGCTCCCCTCAACTGCTGTTCCCCCTCCCTAACTATCTGAGCAGGAAAGAGGGCACCGTTGGACTCTCTTGTGAGAACGCCCTTCAGCACAGAGGAACGAACACCTCTGGGTGGATCTACAGGAGGCAACTCACCCTCTGCATCCACATGGTCTGACAACGCATCATCAGACCCGACCACCCCATCTGTGCGGTCATCATCGGCATCCCACCCAACCCAGAAGTCTCCGTCTGACTCTCTGCTGGGAATTTCCTGCTCCTTCCTTCCATCTATTCCCCTTCGGTCAGCATCGAAGTCTCTTGTTCCTACGCCAACCCACTTTTCTAGAACGATGTGAAATGGATGGACCCGCAGTGCCTTCCATCTCCCTCCCTGGCAGAAAAGAACCGAAACGACCCTCGGCCCTATTACCCCCCCGAAAAGAACACGCTCACTCTTTTCGAAGGGCGAGGAACGACGGAAAGAAGGGTCAGTGATGCGCACAACATCACCGTAAGAAATGGAGGGAACGCCAGACGGCCAACCAAACATACACGCATTCGGAGAACGGCCGATCGAATTGTGCACCACATCATTCAGTGCATTGGCAACACCCGGTAAGACAGCTGGCCACATGAAAAATAGAATGCGTGCTTGCAATAAAAATTTGTTCAAAAGAGAAATGAAGGTCGAATTGGCTCTCTCTACGAATGCCTGAACCTCAGGAGTGCCTGGCGGGCCAAATTCATTATCAACCCCCTCATTTTCACACACCCAAAGATACCCTTCCTCTCCCGAAAACTCCCCACCGTTGTCTGACCGAACAATCAGAGGCTTTCCGAAACCAGCAACCTCCCAACGGCGGATCCACGAAAGTCTTAGAAGGTGCCTCTCTGCATGGTCCTTCGACCGAAGAGCCTTCAGAGAGACGCGACAGAACTTCCAATCAACAATCACGGAGACGTATCTGAACCCCCCGTAACCCTTCTTCTTTATGTCCTTAATGTTGTGGTAAATGATCCTGTTAAACTTCTCTGAGGGACGCCTGTCCCTCGAAGACGACTCTTCGTCACTCCCCTCGCTCTCATCGTCACCCCCCACTCCGGAGGGCGCCTCCTCTGCCCCAGCCCTCTTTCTCTTTCCACGCTTCTTGGCCTTCCACCCCCGATGCTTCAAACGTCGACGGCGGAAGTTGACTTCCCGACACGCCCTACACTCTCTCCGCACATCCCTGCACTCTTGCAGGCTGTACGAAAGACCGACCCCCTTCTCTCTCAACGTCAAAAGGAGTCGCTCCCCCGTTGCGTGCGCAAGATGAGAATGCAGCACATATAGGAGATGCTTTCTATTTTCTGCAGAAAAAGACGTCTCATCTTTCCCTTCCCCCGCACACGCAGAGAAAAAACAAGAATGAAGAGACTTGGCTGGCTGGACTGCCATGTCTGCACTCCTCCTCAAGTACGCCGATGCCACCCCCCATCGGTCTTTCACCTCAGTCTCAAAAAAGGGAACAAAGGGAACAGAACCAGACTGATTAACAGGCGCAACAAAACGATTGCCATCGATGTCAGTAAGTCTCAGCCAATTCGGCCTCCTGCTTTCCCCCCCAAGATAAAGCTCTTTCTTTGCACACGCGAAAAGAGCACGACCAACGGACGAGTGAATGACGGCTTTTTCAGGTACCAGACGCACCCTCCCCGTTTTGTCTTTAACGGGGAGGTGACACGTCTTTACCTTATCACTCTGGAGGCCTGCAACGTCAGAGGCGAGACGGAACTGCACTGTTCTACTCTCTTCCGACACAACAAACTTCTCACAGCAAGGAGGCAAAAGAGATAAAGAACAACCACTGTCAGTCAATCTTGACTGACAGTTGTCTTCCTCTTCTCCTATGAAAGCGACAAGAAAAGCCTCAACAGGATGCACTGGTCTATTCTCCACCACTTCATCAAACTCATCATCAGCAAACTTCTCAGCGTTACGGAGGGTGGCTCGAATGAACCCTCCCCGCCCTGCAGCTCTTCTAGAATTTGCCCTACGTTCCGGGGAGGAGCTGCTTTGCCCCCTGGAGGCAGGGATACTCACAAACCCGAACTGGCAGAGGAGGAGGACATCTCGTCCCATTTATCCCCCTTTCTCATGTTAAAGGTGGTACCGGAGACTCATGGAATCGCTGCCCCGGCGGCCTCTCTCCCCCGCTGTCTCTTCTTTGGGCAGCAGCTCACAAAATGCCCCTTCTCCCCACACCCAGGCATGTCTTTCATGCTGCAGGTGGCGTTCTTGGCAGGGCACTTGTCTCCCCTGTGCACAAACCCGCAGCTGGAGCAGCGGGAACCGGAGGGCCCGGATGGGGAGCTGCTGGATGAAGCAGCATTGGCATCATTGGAGGGAGTCACTTCCCTCTTGCCCTTTCCTTTCTTTCCCTTCTTCGCACGTCCCTCTGCCGCCCCAGAAAACTCCTGGTGCTTGGGAGGTGGGGTCATCTTGGGCTTAGACGACTCCTCCACCTGCCTGCCAACCCTCTTCCCATGGAAGATCTTGGCATCCTCGACGAGACAGGGACGGATCTCGGCATACGTCAGAGCATCGGACTCCTTCTTCAATTCACTGGCTGCCCTCCTCACTCCATCCAGCCACTCCTTGTCCAAGCACATCTTCTCAAGAGTGCGCTTTTGAGTGGAAGGATCAGGCTTGTAGCCTTTCACCTTTGCCTTAGCAAAGAGCTTGTCCTCCTTCACCAGAGCCTGGAAAAGGTCGTCTCCCCTCTCTCTCTTCATCACAATATACCTCTCCTCGAACTGTCTGCGCTCCGATTCCTTGGGATCAAGAATCGTAGCGGCGACAGCGGCGAGAAGATCCTCCCTAAACTTCTGCTCCTGCTCTTCGATGGTGAGCGTGCTGTCTTTGAGGTCGTCGAACTTCTTAAAAGTACGCAATAACGCCAAGGTCTAGAGCTCTTTCCTCTCATCATCATCCGGAATAAACTTGGCCTTGAGCTGGAACTTGGCAAACTTCAGGAACTCTCTCCTCCAAAGGTCGAAACCTTCCATGGAGTTCAGTTTGTTCACCCAGTTGAAGTCATGGGGCTTGGGAGGAGAAGGGGAAGCACCGGCAGCTGCAGGAACCTGAGAGTTGTCTCCTGGCATTTCGAGACGTCTGCAACAAAAAGAGAACAAAACGTTTGAGCCCGCGTGGAGAACACCAAATTATAATGGTGTGAATGTTCTCTAGACATCTAGAAGGCTGCCGCTACTCAACGCACACGATACATAAGGGTCTGTTCAAACTCACCGTATGCATTGCTCCCTTTCCGAGAGGTTCCTTTGCTGATCGATCTAGAAGCCTCAATTAATTCAGGCTGGAGACGAGACGCGCACACAAGCTGCCTATGAGAACGTGTGTCTAAAATGCGTGGTGTCCGTTTATCTTACGATCTGCATTGTCTGACGCATGACAACAGACTGACAACTCTCAATCATACAACCATCAGATCAATCAGTCTGAATCAACTCCGTCTCCTCAGCAAAGCACGTGGCCCCCGCACGCTTGCACATGCCGTGGCCCCCCCAGAAATTCACGCCGCGGTATCTGATTGGGCCGCGCACGTCAGCCCCGCCCCGACCATCACATTCACACATGTCGCCTCAAATCCCTTCATTACCTCAGGTGCCAGCATGCATCTTGCTGCCAGTACGTTGACTGCGCACGGGGAGCCCAGAGCAGCAAACGTAAACCCGAAGAAAACGATGGGCAAGGAAAGAAGTCTTATTATCGGTCAGTTAAATTTCTATAAACAACAAATTCTAGCAACACAGGTGTACACAGCGATCTGCACAGGGGATACAACCAAACTAACACTATCTATGAATATATACACGTGCACTGCAGAGATCTCTTATGACGTCAACCATACATTGAATTGAACAGAGACTGTGGCAGTCCGAGCATAGTGAGAGCTCTGTCAGACATTGTCATGCAGACGATGGAAAACGCACGAGGCGAACTATACGGCGAACTAACGTAACATGCTCGCGCCGTGGCCCCCGGCTTTCCGCGGGCCATGGCGGACATGCCGTGTCGAGCCGCGCGGTGCGACAACGTGCCACTCACGACTCCATGCAAGTTCTTTCCGGGGCCATTTGATTCAGAGTGCGTGAGGCTCAGTATCACAGCTAGTGCTTTTATAATTTCTTTTTTCTTTTGCACATGCATGCATGCGCATATGCGTGGCTTGTATATGATTGTCTTACCTCAATCGATCGAACGATCGGATCGATTGCCTTGTGAAGGCAGAAGGTACGCGTAGACTGCGGCTACAAGCCCTATGCAGATGCAGTCAGACATGTAGACAGTCAGGACAAAGCTACTCTGATCATTTGAACACAACAGCGCAAGCGAGAAAGCAGCACGAGAAGATTTAGAGATGTTCTACGCCCCCAAGAACAGAGGGGCAGCAGGGGGGAAGGACATGAAGTCCCACCCTGCAAGATCGAATTCTGGGGGCGCCATGATTGGGGTCTTCAGCGGGCCATTGAAGGACAAAGATAAGGAGGAGGGAGGGCACGATGAGGAGGGACATGAGGACAGCAATCTGAATAGAGTGAAGAGCAGGATCAATGGCCCAGAATCACCTGTGTTTGAATCCGAGAAGGAAAGAAGGAGAAGGATGCTCTTGGAGAAGATTGCAGAGAGGGGATGGCTCTCACGTCAGTCAAAAGAGGATCTTTCGCCTCATCCCGTCTGCTCGTGTGCGTTTGCAGACTGTCCCGCATCTGCATGCATGCATGTATATGCTTGCAGAAAAGCTGGGGAGCGTGTTCTCCTCCACAATCTACGAGTGGACAATGGCAGCTGTGATTCTGGTCAACGCTGTCATCATCGGGTTGGCCACAGACAGGGGAGAACCATACAGGATGCTGGACAATGTGGTCAGTCAGTGAAGAATCAGCAAGACAGTCAGGCAGCAAAGATACATGAGTTAAAGTAAGCCCCGCGCAGGTCAGTCAGCATCACCGAGGAGCAGTTCGTTACCTCACCCTTGGACATGCAGCCTTTGTCTGCCTCGTCCTCTCGTAGCCCCTTTCTTTCGGGCGGTGACGTGTCTTTCCTCTTTTGCGTGCCAGTTTTCCGACATCCTGCTGTCCTGTCCGGCCATAAAGTTCGAAAGCGCCAGCTGTGTGCGGAACTGCCTTGCGTGTGACAACAGCTGTCTGTTAATATTGGGAGATGTTCTCGTGGCCGTCTGATGTTCTTTCCCGTGCAGGCCTTCATTCCTCTTTTCACGGTCGAATGGGTGAGTCTGGAATTCGCATCCCGACTGACTTGTATTCTTCCTGTTTCTGGCGCCTTTGTTCGCCTTTGGTCGCTTGAGACAAGAAGGACAGCGAGAAACTGGGATTGGGGGGGGGGGTTCGGATGGAAACAAGGAGGGAATAAGGTCCTTTGCCCATCTTTCTTCATCACCGAATTTCGCTCTTTTTGGATTCCTTCTTTCATCGCATCGAAGGACTTCTTTCTCTCACCGGTATGTTTGTTCTCGTAAACCTTGACTTGTGTGCAGCTTCTGAAATGGTACTGCTACAGATGGCAGTACTACACAGATTCATGGAACATTTTCGACTTCATTCTCGTCCTGGCCTCTTGGGCAGATTGGGTCTGTCACTGAATTGGGAATATCCTTTTTGGTTCTTTGAGTTTTTACCCCATGTGCGTCTGGATACCTCATTCGGCTCCCTGGTTTCTCCTGTCTCCGGGTCTGCTTCACTTTTTCCTCTAGGACCTCTGGCAGGAACAACAGCACATCCGGCCACACGAATTTCCACGAATTCAGCAACCACCAGTTCCCAGAATAACTCACCCACTGGATGCGAGTGCCTTAACTCGATACCATGTCTCGCTCTCTCTCGTTGAATCTGTTGCAGGCGGTGACTCTCTCTTCAGACGGGGAGGACGTCTCTGCCCTGACGGCCCTCCGGTGCGCCCGTATCGTTCGTATCGTTCGGATCTTTCGGTTAACCCGTGTGTCCAGAGACCTAGAGCTGCTCCTGAAGGGAATCATGGCGGCCTTCAAGTCAGTCAATTAGACCAGACAGGCGGGACGGGTAGAGTGAAGTTCTCTGAGGGGTTGTGAATCCATGGATGCAAGCAGTTTCGTACTTCTCCCCCCCTGAGCTTTGTTTTTATTTAAATGAGCGAGTGAATGCGTGGATGAGACACGGCGTCTCTGTCTCTGTCTCTCTCTCTCTCTCTCTGTGTGTGTGTGTGTGTGTGTGTGTGTGTGTGTGTGTGTGAGTCGTGCGTTTTTCTCCTGCAGCTGCCGCCACCAGTGTTGGTTGTTTTGCTTCTGCAACCCACGCATCACTTGCAACATTTGCTTGAATGCATCTTCTTACATGTGTACTCAGACGAATATACACACCACCTTTCCACTTCATGGTGCTGCATTGCAGGGCCCTGTTCTGGGTTGTGATCGTGCTGGTGATCATGATATACTCCCTCGGGGTCTTCTTCACAACCATCTATGAACCTGATTCGTGCGTCAGCTCTTCCCTTTCTCGCTCCTTGTTTGACGAATTGAAATGTCGTGAGATGCTCTCCTGGATTGGTTTTCCAGAAAATAGGCAGACAGAAAAAGATTCTCACTCAGTGAGGCTTTGGGTGTGGTGCATCTGTCTCGCTTCTTTCAGCTTTATAGGTAGCTGCAGTACAACTTTTGACGGGCTTGCCTTCATCTATCATGTATAGGGTACTCTTGTGATAACCTGTCGGGTCAGACGAACATTCTCTGGACATTTAGCTGCTAATGTTTGGGTCTCTCTCTCTCTCTCTCTCTCTCTCTCTGTGTGTGTGTGTGTGTGTGTGTGTGCGTGTGTGTGTGTGTGTGTGTGTGTGAGTGTGCGCGCGCGTGTGTATGTGTGTGTGTGTGTGTATGTGTGTGTGTGTGTGTGTGTGTGTGTGTGCATGTGTGTGTCCGTGTGTGTGTGTGTGTGTGTGTGTGTGTGGTGTGGGAGTGTGTGTGTGTGTGTGTGTATGTGTGTGTATATATGTGCTTGCAGAGACGACCCCTTGATCGACGAGTACTTTGGGAGCGTACCGAAATCAATGCTCACTGTGAGTAAGCTCCTTGGTTCCCACAGCTTTGTTTTCTCTCTTGTGTCCGTCCAGCTCTGTGTTCATGCATCTTGATTTTTCCACTGGGGGGGCAGGTACTGTCGGCGGTTTGTCGGTGGTTGCCGGTCGAGCTTTCTTCGCTTTGTCTATCCATCCGTCTCCCTGCCTGCCTCCTCCATATTTTTGTGTGTTTCTTTCGCTTTCTGCGCGGTCTTTTGCCCCAGTCACAGGCCTTGGTGTTGTGTGTTTGTCGATTGGCTCACATGACAGAAAGGAATGATCAATTCACAAGGCATATATGTCTTCTTTCTGAATGCATCGAAAGGTTTTTTTTTTCCCTGATCGAATGATTTATCCGTCCCTCCATCTTCCCCCCCGGCCTAGCTGGGCGGATGTGCATGCATGATGCAGCTGTTCCAAATCATGACTTTGGAGTATGCGTTTATTTTCATAGAAAAGAATTCTGTGTGAAAATAAACGTGTGCTTGCATCTGCATGCAGCTGTTCCAAATCATGACGCTGGAGTCCTGGACGAATGGGATCGTCAGACCGGCAGAGAAGGTTCGTTCGTTCCTGTTCCTTGGTTTTTGTTGGAATAGGTGCTTAGACACACAAATATGGGGGGAGAGGGAAGGAGGCAGGGCGGTGATGGAATCGTTTAATCTGCATTTCGTTGCTGTGCTGTGGGGTTAGAGCAGGGTGCATCAGTTTGCAGCACAGGTACCAAATGCGTATGAAATCAAAGATACGCATTAATTCCTTTTGCATTTGTGTGCAGGCCTCCCCGGGGAAAGTGATGTTGTTCATTGTTTACGTCTTTCTTTCAACTTTCGGACTTCTCAACGTCCTTACTGGTGAGTTGATCGAGAAGCATCTTTTATCAGCTATGGGCATGATTCATCCTCGCTGTGTGATGACCGTTCCGTCTTCTTTCCTGTCCCTCCTGTTCTTTCCTGAGTGACCCGATTTCTTGTTTTTGTTTTGTATACAGTCAGTGTTGGAGAGCCTGTTTGGCCGTTGGCGTGTATTTGGTTTCGTTCTAGTTCTTTTGACCTCTAGTCGCCTTGTCTCTTTCTCTTTCCCTGTCGCTCCCCACACACGCACACAAGTAGCCAGTTGCACAGTCTTCTTTTTGTGACACAACCCAAAAGAGGATCCACTTTTGCCTCGCTGTCGGTCCCTCTTGACGCATTACCGCATCTTCTCCAACTGACCACCTTCTGGATGATGGCAAATCAATCGACTGTCTCCGTCCTGTTTCTACGTGCAGCCATTTTCGTCGAAAACACGATCGCGCAGTCAAAAGAAGATGACGAAGAGAAGCAGAGGCTGGCAATCAAGGAGAAACAAGTGACAGTCAAACTTCTTACAGATGTCAGTCAGTCAGTCAGCTTTCCATCCAAGGAAGGAATTTGATTTCAAAGGAAGAAATTTGTCTCGGAAGGCAGACAGGGGAAGGGTGTTTCTCCGAAAGCTCCGTTGTCATCAGGGAGAACTTTGCGTACCTGCATGTGGCTAGTCAGGTGTACTGTGTGGCTTAGAGCAGACTCGCCTAACTCTGTTCTGAAGGCTTCCTTATTGAATGCTTCTTTCTTGCCACTCGCCCACCCTGCAGCTGATCCAAGAGGCAGTGCATGCATGCATGCATTCATACAAAATTCTTTTTCTTTGTATGAAAGAAAATGCATGCCCACCCTGCAGCTGATCCAAGAGGCAGACGTGGACGGTAGTGGAACTTTGACGAGAGAGGAGTTGGAGGACATGATGGACAAACCGGAGGTAGGTGTATCTGTAATATGTGTACGTGTTCTGTCTGTGTACTTCGTGTATGCTCGTGTAGATGTGCCCCTTTGTTTCAGCTGCGTTCTTCAAACATTCGCTGCTTGCAACAGACGATTGAGTTCGGCAGACCACAAAAATGACCAAAGACCAGTCAATGATCTCCAGAGCTGAAGGGAAACAAAGAGGAATTAGGAAAAAGAGAAACACGCTCCGAGAAGTAGTCTAGCTGGACTCGCAGTCACTGCAGCAAGCGTCCAAGCAAGCCGGCAATAGAAGCAAATCTGAGTTGCTTTTCTTGTTTACATGGGGAGATAATTAAAAAAAGAACGAAGTTCCAACCACAACAGGAAACAGGAAGCAGAAGCGCATGCAAGTACGTCGATTGAGAGACAGACAAAGAACCCGTGCACTGTCCCTGCAGTCCCCTCCCTTGGGCATTTGTGAATGAAAAGAATCACTCACTGCATTCCTCATGCAAATGTATGTATGCAGTTCTTTTCGAAGTTGTTGAAATTGGACCTCGAACAGGATGAGGCCATCGCGCTCCATGAGGTCTGTACGGCAAGAAAGAGACCTGAGATTGTTGTTATTCGGCCTCCTGTAATTTACCTGGGTGTCCCTCGGCCTGTCGGTATTCTTGGATCTCACTCTCTGGCTCTCTATCCGTTTTCTCTCTATTTCATTTTCTGTCTATTTCCCTTTCGGGCTCTCTATTCGTTTTCTGTCTATTTCTTCGTCTTTAGCAAAACTTGCAGACTGGTGCGAGGGCGGATGGTCGGATTGATGGACAGATAGAGACGGAGAAACTGAGGAACGGAGGGATTGAGGGCATGCACCCATGCACGCATGCATGATGAATGAATGAATGAATGAATGAATGAATGAATGAATGAATGCAGATTTTGGACGTCGACGGAACAGGAGAGGTCCCCGCAGATGACTGGATCAAAGCCTGCATGGACGCTCGGGGCATGGCAAAGGCACTCGATGTGATGAGAGCCCAATCCGAACAGACGAAGGTCTCGAAAGAACTCGAGAGACAACTATTTCGGACAGAGGTCGGTCGAGTGTACTTCTCAGGCTCATTTTGTTATTAGCTGCTCTTCTTTGTGCCACCTTAACCTGAACTTTCTGACTGTGACGTCGTGAGTCTCTTTTCTCTGCGCAGACAGAGGGAAAGAGCTTTGTTTTCTTCTCACCAGCATTGTTCCATTTTCCTTTCTTCTCCTTTGTGCAGAAACGGGTCGAAGAACTGCGCAACGCTTTCCAGGTTAGTATTAGAAATCGAAGCTACACAGGACAATCTTGTGGTCGAAACCGTCCGTCTGTCTCTTCCTGCCTCCTTTTGTTCTTCTTCATCTGTCTCTCTCCATTCAGACAGAGAGTTGCGTGTGCGCCGGTCTGTGTTCGTGTGCGAAGTGTAGTTGTGCAAAAACTACTGTGAGAAAACCTCTGCAAACAATTTGCCAAACTTCACGCTTTGGTTGTCCTCATGTGCCTGCAGGTGACCCACGAAGGCCTCTCTATAGTCGCCAAGCACTTCAACCTTTCCATTCCCCCCCTTCCAGAGGCTCCCGAGCTGCCAATTCCACGGGCCTCCATGGCATCCATAATGATTGTGCAAGACCCCTCACAGAACAGAAGCAAAATCCTCGCAGCAGAAAGAGAAAACAAAAAGAGGTCCTCTGCAAACAGCAAGTCGAATTCACCAGCAGGGACTCCCAAGAAAGGACTGTCTGAGTCTCGGGTAGACACTCTGGCAGGTGCAGGAAGAGGTCCCCAGCGTCTCTCGAAAGAAAACCAATTGGAACTCCCTGCCCCCAATCTAACCGAGGATGCGCCGAGGGAGGGACACGAGGCAGCGCCCCAGCTAGAGTCGTCTCCTAGGGTTAGTGCCTCCCCAGGTGCTAGTCCTATGATTCGTGCGTCCTCTTCTTTTCTGAATGACATTTTGGAGGGACCGCTGGACGGAATTGTGCAAGAGATGGAGTTGGCAGCTGCACAGGGGGAGCAACCTTTAGCAGATACACTGGACAAACGAGCAAATGACATCACGGGGGCGATGCCTCCAGACGACAGGCAGATGCTGAAGCCTCACAGGGGGGATTACGACAGTGACTCGGGGTAGGGCGGGATCAAGGGAACTCATGTTGCATGAGGAGGGGAATTAAGCGTGTTTGATCCATCGAATTCATCGGTACCATCTATCAAATTTAAAGAGAGGGAAGGGAAAGGGAGGGTGGGTTTGGGTAACATCAACTTGAAGGTCTCATTCGCATTTGTCGGGAGAGAGGGAAGGCCGGGAGGGGCACTGCGGTGTGTGTCTCGGTGAAGACGAATATTTTAAAGGGTGTCATGATGAGAATGGGGGGCGGCGGAAGGAAGCAAGCAAGGAGCACGAGAAGCAGAGGAACAAGAGAAGGAAAAACAAGAAACAGATGAGCAAGAGAGCCAAAAATTATGGCTTGAAAAAAGTAAACAGGGTGGCAGACAGGAAAGAAAAAAGTCTCGGAGGTTGTGGAGACTGATCGAGAAGAGAAGAATGTGCCACCAGACGGCTCTAGGTTCCTTCTCTATGTCTCTGGGAGATCTGCTGGACGTGTGAAAGAAGAGGAAAAAAACGGTGGAAGAAAAGGGGGAATCTGTTCTCTCTCTCTCTCCTCGGTTCTGTGTTCCTCTCCCCTCTGTTCTTCTGTGTGTGTTTGCCGGCCACACTTTTTCAACCTTTGAAAACTCGTTGTGTTCTTCCTTTTTTGCTTGCGATACCTGGCCGCCAGATTTTTCTGTGTGGATTCAATTCAATCGATCGGTCCACCATCTCTCTCTCTTTCCCTGTCGATGACCGTGAGCGAGCCTGTGCGAGCGCATGCCATCTTTCTCCTAGCACTTCAATTCATCCGCACTGCCTGCTTCCTTCCGTCCCTCCGTCCACATTCTTTTCTGTAGGCTGTCGGTGCGCCGCTCTTTTTCGCTAGCTGCCTCACACATTTATACTCACGCACCGACAAGTCCAGCACCTCACTTTTCACATTTCCAAAATCGCAAAATCAATCCGCAAAGGGGTGAAAGCCTTAGGGCAGAGGAGTCAAGCTTTAAGCAAGCTGACCCAGAATTAAGACCAAAGAAGCAAATCTGTAAAAGGTAAAAGATCAAAGAGAGACAGCCAAATTGAGGGGGGCAGGGAACCAACTCGAAATGATCCAATTCAATTCACCATCTGGATCCCTCACACACACATCCGGCCAGGTACGCCTGCAGTAAGATTTTCTCCTGCAGCAGCGCTGGAGCGGTTGTCCTTTCCTGAGGCTCTCTCTGCAGCGCCACCAGCAAAGCAAGTCCACCTGATCGTCCGAACAGCCAGCGATCACTTGCTACATCAGCCTGCAGATGATTGGAGTCAAAAGGCATGTCTTTCAATCGCAAAAGCCGCTGCAACAACTCACCCTATGCGGCCCCTACTGCAGATTTCTTCTTTATAGTCGCCACTCACGTTCGCTTCGCGCGTAGCCTCGTGTACCATTCAAAGTTTACGTGCAGCAAAAATAAGTGAACTTACTATTTCGGCTATTATTCAGTAATACGCTCCAGAATACGCTGCATGATCATTTATTTGGATTTCTCTGTATCATATATATTTTCAAAAGTTACAATTCAATTATAATTCATCAAATTAATTAATTGTATAAAACTGAAACTTATATCTTGAGTATTTAATTGCAGCAGTTCCTTCATTCATGCCTGCAGACAAAAATTCTAAGTCCATTTATCCAACTACTAGTCATCCAGTTTCTATGAATTTCTGAAAAATTGTGAAAATTAGACTTAAATAAACATATGCACGCGGAATGTGGGATTCGCACAGCAGGAATATACAGGAAGCTAGACGGTCCAAGTATCTAGTTAGGTTCCAGCCCTAGTTCCAGCCTGTCGCTGAGGTGCACACCTTAGAGAAACAGTGAATGAACAGTCTACTAGGCTCCCCATAGGAAAAAAAAAAAAATAATTTTAAGTTAAAACCTAAATTATTTTTTTTATTTTTTTATTTTTGTGTGTCAGCTAGGCTTCAAACTTTGAACTAGAAGTGTGTGCTTCAAATAAATAAATAAAAAGTAAAAGTGATTTTGGGCAATTAACTTTTTTATTTTTTTATGTGTGGGGAGCCTAGACAGTCTATAGTCTTTCCATACATTTAAATGAGAGATGGAACCCTACTACCCTACATGGATCGAATCTGGTTTGCCTTAATTGTTTTCCTTGTATAAAGTAAACGATGGTGCAAGTCGAAACCTGGCAGTGGACCGCGGGGCAACCCGGAACATATAAATCCTAATCTTAATCCTAATTTTAATTAAAAAATACTAGAAAAAATATATTTAGAAGTGGTTGCTAGATAGATTATTTATATTAGATCTTCAAAAAGACAAATCTATCTAATAGGAATGTTCTAGTATGATTAGTTCTCTTCCAACAGCCGACACAGTCCTGCTATGCACATACTGTTTGCTAAGGGACTGACGGTGGACTTTACCGAAATCACCATCTCCAAGATTGGTCAATATGACGGCATGCTCTCACTTCTAGGTAAGTCAAATAATCGAGCAAAAAGAATGCATGCAAAAAAATCCACTTTTGTGCAATCCGGGTGGGGACGCCGAAAAAAGTGAATAATTAATGTATGCACCTTGTACACGCGCATCATTCACGAGAAGTCACGGGTCTGATCGCATATATAATGGTGCTGACACACTGGAACCGTACATATAATATCAGACGGACTGACTCCAAGAATGCAACATCTGATTAATCGAGAAGCACAGGACAAGGCATGAGAACCGACGCGCGTGACCCCCCTTTCCCCTTTGCTGCTGTCTTTTGTCTATCGCTTCCAGCAGGTGAATAGTGCACTCAATGGTATAAGCAGGAAAGAATATAAGAAGATCAATCATCAAAGGAGGGAATGTAACAAAATCAACCAAGAACAGTAAAAAGAAAGAAAGTCCTTTCATTCCATAATGCGATCAACGAAGGACTCCTCGAATGAGCAATGACATCAGAAAAAACCTTCACAAGAAAACGAAAAGGCCAACGAAGAAGAAAGCATTTAAGAAAAAAAAAAGTCAGTTCATCAATAAGAATATGAGCAGGGGTATTACAGGAAAGCAAGGACCGCAATACATTCGAACTCATCTGTCCGATCATTCCCTGCAACCAAGGAATGCAAAAAAAACCATAGATGAATCTAACTCTCTTCAGGGTAGGGAAAAGAGGGAATGGAAGAGCATTGTTGAAATCATGGAGGCAAGAAAAGGAAAAAGCACACAGGTTATGATACCATTCGACAAGAGCATCCCGATTAGGGTTTACAGCTGCAAAAAGCAAAACAGAGGGTGCCTGTTGGAGAAAGAAAATCCGAAGCCCCAGCACTGTGGGGCCTCCCTGCCTTTCTAAGACACATTCAGGACTGTAAAGATCTTCCTGTAAAAGTAATGCAGGAGGGCTCCCATCCCGAAAACTCATTATATCAGAAGAAGCACAGCCAGGAAAACAAACAAAAAGAGAGTGGTCATCCATATATCGTACACCAAACCATGACTTGTCTTCCCAAGATAAAACAGAGAAAGAATCAGCAACCGAGAACTCTTGCCAGGCTGCAAAGAATCTCGCCCCCCCAGGAGAACATGGGCTCCCCTGAGAGAAGCCTTCCTTCTGTTGAATCAGTCATCCATGAACATGAATCAGATTAGTACGAAAGTCAAGGTCAACGATCTCCGGTAGAACATCAATAGGGCATGAGATGGCATCTGCGAATCTGTTGTGAGAAGACAAGAAGGCAGCAGGCTTCAGATATTGTCTGCATGACACCCATGCCTCTCCATATGCCTCCCCAGCCTCCTTCTTACAGAAAGGACGGAACTTTGGTAGAACAATATATCTGTGTCGAGATTCTGCCTTCACCCTCGCGACGAACTTTCTAAGTGACAACAAAAAGGCATCGCGTGGAAGGGAGGGGAAGAAAGCCTTGATATCATCAACAACCATCTTAATGTGACCAACAGGTCAGTCAAGCTTCAGCAAAAGCCGTTCGGACCGATCAGCGGAACGTCCATACCTAGCGTTGAATACAGACACACGTTCCTGAAAAGAAAAAGTCGAGTTCAAGTCACAGTGAGAGCCAAAGTAACGAAGCAGGCCATTTAAACATTTACATGCTGAGGAAAAAAGAGACTTACGTCCATGCAAGGCATACGAGACAAGCGGGCGATATTTGATAAACGACCAGCCCGTGGGCAACCGACCATCGTCCTCCCAAGATTTCTTTTTTGCCCATAGAAAACCAGTCCCAAAACGATGCTTCCTTCTATTCAAGGGACCACAATGTAAAAGAAAAGACTTCAGGGCAGTAGACTGGACCAGGTCTGCGATGCCACTCGCTAGATCATTAACAGCACAATCAAGGTCCGCCTGTTGCAAGACAGCATACAATCGGTTATATATGAAAGCCGCTCTTACAGCTTGACTGTACTTCCATGCACATAGAAAGGTTAGATCACCCACCGGGACAACAGCCAACACATCTAACAACTTTTTCACCATCCCAGCCTTCTTCAAAAGGGGAAGCCCCCTCCTTAGAGCACGGAGCACATAAAAGGGTAGTCACCCACCTCTCCTTTAGGTCTGCCATAACCGCTACAGATACACCTCCATCACCCCCCCTCCCCTGACCATGCCGGGCAGAGCCGAGACGTCCCCTCCCACAACCCCTTGAGGAGACAAGAGAAGAAACAAAAAAGTCAATCCCCTTCTCAACTGTTGCCCACGATCCACTGTTTGGCCACAATTTACATGAAGACGAGAAATTCAAAGGGAGAGAGAAAAGCGAACGGAGAGACGGAGAAGAAGAAAGAAGTGCACATGAATGTCCCTCCAGAAGGGGCAAATCGAGAAGTCGAGCGATTCGAATGCAAAAGCAATCATCATACAAGTTACCATACAATTCAGAAGGAGCATCAAAACAAACCTTGTATGTATTGTCGAGCATCTGTTTCAAATTCTTGAGTTTTGACGGGAGGAGTCTCAGATGAACTGAGCTCTGCGGAGCAACTTCCTTTCTGATTAATTCGAACTGATGAAAGTAAAAAAGCCTGAACTTCGGACAGTCAGCAAGCGGAAGGTGAATAGAAATCGACTTCCCTTTCAGTATCTCCATCATTGACCATCCATTCAATTCATACAGACGTTTAATGTTCATGTCGAATGTCTATCTGCCTGTAGCAAGAATTCCCCTTCTCGGGACCCTCCTCACATATGCCTTGATATCATCTTTACTGGCATTGACAGATCTGATCGACCTATCAGGAAGCACCTTCTTGAAAAACACATCACAAGAAGTCTGTCACGAAAAAGAGAAACACATGCATCCCCAGACTCATCCCCCCTTTTCCCACCTACCCGCTGCATAAATTCATCACAAGAGAGGAAAATGCCTCCCCTCTCAAGTGTCCCCGACTCCTTCGTCATGCACAAAGAGGAGCGAAGCTTGTGTCTCAGCTGAGTATAACCTGAACCTCTCCTGCACGCACGGGCAGACAAACGGGAGCGTTCTGGTTTCAGTTCAATCGAAGGGTTATTCTTTTCCTTCTTCGAGACACTCACAGTATTCCACGTCGGTTGATACGCTCTAAATTAAATACAAAGCAATTCCATCATACGAAGACTCATTTGTCCACCATCCACCCATGCCAGAGGCAATACAACGAAAAGAGCATGCATGACGAGAAGCATCACTAGACAGCACTGAGTAAAAACGATGTGCATACCCCCACTCAAATTTATTTGCTGCCCGACCCCCTCTCCGTGATTGCAAAGCCGCGTAAAAGTGCTGTATGATGCGATCAAGTGCCATTCCTACCGTACTCCCGAGGTATAGGCCTCTTTTCCATTGGGACCAAACCATGTAAATCATTTTCCTGTCCTACTACCCAGCATGCCCACCTGTTTCTCTACATGCACTCCTCACCTCCCTCAAATATTTACTGTACGCACTTTTCCCCAACTCAAGCCAGACAGAAGCAGTGATAGAATGAAACAGGATCAATCTCCTCATGATCTTTTGTCGACATCCTTTCCTGAACAAGGTCCGACTGTATGATCACGCCCTACATTGATCATCAGGAGAAGCCGGCATCACCTTCAAAGTGTACGAAGGAGGATGGGAAGGCTTAGTGACCAAGACAAGTGTCAACGCGCATTTGCATGTTTCCACTCTCTGTACACAAACCGGATATGGTTCCCCCCCATGCATATCAAGTAGTGCAATAAGCATCCTGCACCCAACGAGCTTGAGTGTAAGACAGTCTAACTTCGCCTTGATCCTTTGCCTCACGCTCTCCCTGCCAAAGCCCCCATAATCCCTCAGATCAGTATTAAGACAGTCATTCAACCCTGCCAGCTCATCCCTCATTTAGTCTACCATAGATGAAAAGAAAGAAAAATCAAAGGCCACATCAAACATGCACTGACTAAAAGAACAGTCCATCACAGGTCCTAGTCAACCATATCCCTCCCCCTCGCCTTGCCCCTCCCCCCTCTCAGCAAGGAGTCCATGTAGACGCTGCCTCACCACCACCATCGTGTAGATCAGCTCGGTCAGGCCTAGGCAATCCAAATCCCCCTTGACTGAGCAATCCCTGAGGAAGGAGAGAACTTCCTCCCTCGCCTCCCTGGGAGTTGTTTCCTGCCTCATGATAGCCTCAATTGTTCTCGTTTCGTCCATGCTATACTGCCATCTCTGTCCCCCCAACCTACCATTTCTGGGCTGCCTGTACACAGGCAGATCTATGAGGTCAGCGTACTTAGTCCTCCCCCCATCCATCGGGACACTCGGGGGATGAATCCGGTGTGCGCTTAGCACCTTCCTCCCCCTCCCCGCAGACGCAGGGCAGAACAGAAAGACCGCCTGTTTCGGGGTCCTGCGTCCTGCCTCTTCCTCCCCTGACCTCGGTGTGGCAAAGTCGGAGTTCGCCCCTCCGTTATGTTCCTCCAACGATACCGATCTGACCCGATCCCTCTTTGTGGAGCTCTCTCTCGTCTATACATCTGTGTCCATGCTCTGCACTCCGGCCCCCATCACCAGCCTATCCCTTCCCCCCGGCACCGATAGACTCATTCCTCCCCTCCCACCCCCCCTAGGCCTGCCCCTAGGTCTGCCCGTCCTATTCCTCCCAGTACCTCCC